>APFE031550462.1:9137-30598 GCA_000404065.3 Pinus taeda
CAAAGGAAGCAATGATCCCCATTGCGTTGAGTTCCTTAATGAGATGAGGAAACTTCTACTGAACTTGGTCCCTGGTGAGCCACTTGCCCTGGTGAAGGATTTGGCCTGCTTTGAAAACTCGATACAGTTGGATATTCTACTGGCAAGTGTGCTTGATCTGTGTGTCCATGATCCGATTAGTTGTAGCTTGTTCCATGCAATCTGGATTTAACTCTGTGGGTGTGAGATATTCTGCAATGTCGGATGTGTCTAGTAATGGTGGAAAGTATGGTCGAAGGCAATCCACATTGAACATTGGTTGCAGGCCAAGGAATGGGCAAATGCTGAGCTCAAATGCATTGTCTCCCACAGCCTTGGTAATGATGTAAGGACCATATTGGAGTGGTCTGAGTTTTTGATAGGCTCCAATAAGGTGTTCCTTTTGCAAATGCAACAAGACTTTGTCGCCCACCTGAAACTTGTGTGGCACCTGATGTTGATCATGTCACTACTTGTACTTGGCATTTGATTTCTCCAGAATGTCATGGACATGCTGGCGAATATGTTGGATGTGCTCAATGAAGTTGTTTTCCTTATCTATTTCAGACTAGACATGAGCCAAATCTGTGTGAGTAGTTGCAAATGGCATGGCCACATCAATGGGACATAGTGGCTGGAATCCCAGGCCCACCTGAAAAGGGTTGTGGCTAGTCGAACTGTGGAGAGCCTGGTTGTAGCTATGCTGAACATATGGGAGGCTCTCGTCCCATGTGCATGGATGCTTTGAGTTGTACATGCACAGAATGTGTATGATCATCATGTTAACAACCTTTGTCTGGCCATCATTTTGAGGATGGAAGGCTATGGACTTAGTGAATTTGGTGGATAGCATCGACCAGAGACTGGACCAAAATGTACTGAGGAACCTGTTGTCCCAATCTGAGATGATATACTATGGGATCCCAAAGTGTACCCACACTTGTTCAAAGAAGAGTTTAGCAGTGGCTTCTGCTGTGATATTCTTCTTGCAAGCCGCCATAATGGCCATCTTCAAGAACCTGTTAACGACCACAAAAACACAGTCATTTCCATGCTTAGTGGAAAGAAGGCACGAAATGTAATCCATGGAGATGGATTCCCAAGGTCAACTAGGGGTAGGTAGTGGGGAATAAAGGCCTTTCTTCTTGATGTTCGGTTTGGCAATTGCGTAGGGAGTGCATTATCTGATGTACTTCTCGACATCCTGTCAAAAGATTCGGCCAATAGAAATACTTCTACAATACTACCACCATTTTCTCAACCCCAAAATGCCCAGCAACACAATTGTAGTATGCTTCCCAAATCATCTTGGCATGCTCGCTTGAAGGAACACATAGATGACCCAGGTGGCATAACAGGGCATCCTAGAGGTGAAAATCTAGAACATGCTAACCCTCCAAGAGTGTCTGGTATGTGTGGCCAAATTCTGGGTTGCTTTTGTAGAGAAGTGGCTAGTCAAAAGTCTCGTGCCCACACGAGTTGAGCATAGTGGTTAATGCCATGATCGGTGGTCAACTGAGGCAATCTGCAATGTTATTAGTGTCGCCCTTATACTTGATATTCAAATGGAACTGTTGCAAGTATGTGGACCACTTCTGATGGCGACCATTCTACAATTTCCCTTGGGTCTGTATGAACTGCAAGGGTCGGTGGTCTATGTGGATGACCATTTCCTTCCCCAAAATGTAATGCTTCCATTGTTGACAGGCCTCCACAATGGAATACATCTCTTTGTCATAAGTGGGATACTTCCAAACTATGTCTGAAAGTGTCTCACTATGATATGCCACCGGATCCCCGTGTTGAGAAAGGACTGCCCCAATAACAAAGTCAGAGGCATCCGTTTCGACCTCAAATGGTTGTTGTAAGTTTATTAATGTGAGCACTTGTGCTGAGTAGAGGCGATCTTTCAACTTTGTGAATGCCTTCTGTTGATATTTAGACCACAAGAAATTTTCATTTTCTCCTGCTTTGGTGACTTGACTCAAGGGCCAAGTGATATGAGAAAATCCCAACACGAACCTGCAGTAGAAGTTGGCAAGACCTAGAAAGCTGCAAAGCTCTATTAGAGTGGTTGTAAATGGCCAATCCTGAATGACTTGGAACTTGGCTGGATCCACATGCACCCCCTGTTCATTAATAATGTATCCTAGATACTGAACCTGGGTCATGTCAAAAGTGCATTTCTCCAAATTGGTACATAACTTGTGTTGCCACAGTGTTTGGAGAACTTGTCAGATGTGGTGGAGGTGCTCTTCCCAACTTGGCTGAAGATCAAGATGTCATCGAAGTATACCACTACAAATGAGATGGTGAATGGCCACAAGATGTCATACATTAGCCTCATGAAGGTTGCAGGAGCATTCGTCAATATGAAAGGCATAACCAACCATTTGAAAAGGCCCTCCTTGGCTTTGAAGGCAATCTTCCACACATCAGAGGGTTCGATTGGTGCCTGGTGATATCCTGAATTCAAATCGATCTTGGTAAAATATTTTTCCCCCTTCGGTTGGTCCAAGAGGTCATCAATCCATGGGATCGGGTACCTATTATGGACAGTGATCTTATTCAGCACCCGATAGTCAATACAGAGTCTTCAAGTCCCATCCTTCTTATGTACCAAAACGATTAGGCTCTCACAAAATGATGAACTCAGATGGATGTGACCTTTCTACAACAACTCTTGAATCTACCTCTTGATTTCATCGTTCTCCAGAATGGAGTGCTGATAGATTGGTCCATTGGGCAGCAGCGCTCCTAGGGGTGAGATCGATGGAGTGCTTGACCTGACAGTGCAGAGCAACCCCTGCGGGGGAGGTGAAGGTGTCCTCGTACTCCTCCACGACCTTGTCCATCTGCAGTTTTCACGTGGAGGGGCCCTGTCTAGAGGTCGTGACCACCTTCTTCTTCTTTCCTTGAGAGCGTATCATTAGGAAAACAAATTTCCCAATTTTGGAAATGAGCTTACTGCATTGTTTTACAGTAACCAAAGAGATGGTGATAGGCAGTGCTACCTCTGGTATCATGTACAACTTATTTCCCAAAGTAACAATAACAACATAGGGCCTTGATTCATACACAACATGTCGCTTCCACAAGTATGGTTGTCCTAATAATACATCACAAACTTCAAGGGGAGCAATATCACACAGTACCTCATATGTGAAGGGCTTAATGTTGTACGGAAGGTGACACTTTTGGCTCACGCGAAGATCCTGTCCTTGGTGAAGCCACCCGATGGTGTATGGTTTTGGATGTGTTATGGTTAGTAAGCCCAACCTCTTCATGACCTCTACTGAAATGAGGTTCTTTTGGCTCCCGCTGTCGACAATGAACTGTAGTGGGGAAACCTATAACCACATCTGGGAGTGGAAGAGATGCTCCTTCTCCTCTGGATCTTCAGGTTCCTCCTTCTGTATCTTCATGGTGGCAACGGTGGCATTGGCCTCTACATAGATATTTGCTTCCCTTTGTCATTCCGCTTGTCGGGTTCTGACTTAGAGTTGGAACACGCATCTAATTCTGAAACCTTTAGCTCAGCCCCCAGTGACTGCTTGGCCAGACACTCACTTGTGTTGTGAGTGGAGCTCTTGTGGAACTCACACCACTTTCCCATGTCCTTTTTTAGCTTCGTGACTTTGTTCTTTGCTTGCAGCTTTGGCGAGTTGTCTTGGGACACCCTGCCTTAGGTTTGTCCTTTGTTCTACGATTTGGGGGCACCTTTCCCTTGCTTTATATTTGCAATTCCAAAGTCTCGATTCTTCTGTTTAAACTTTTTCTCGACCTTGATGGCATATTGGTACATTGTGCCGAGCATGGAGATGTTCAGGAATTCTATTTCTTCTTGGATGTACTTGTGCAGATAGTCATGGTATTTGAGTACCAAATGTTGCTTTGAATCCTTGATACCCAAATTTGTGTGAAAGGTATGGAAAATATTGGTAAACTCTGGCACATCTTGATCCTTTCCCTGCCGCAGCATGGTCCACTTTATGTATTGATCCTCATAGCTTCTGACAGGGTAGCACTGCTCCTTGATGGCATCCCAGAATGAATTCCAAGTGGGTGCGACTGAAAATAATGAGCCTGTATTTTCATCCTTTTGCTCACAGTAGGTTTCCACTAGTTGTTGATGTGGGGGGCTGCTTTGAGAAGAGCGAAAATAATATTTTCCCTACTGGAAAAATCATGATCAGAAAAATACCCCTCTAGTAGATTTAACCATTTATCGACGACATCTGCATATATCTTACCCTCGAATATGGGGATTTAAAAAATTAACTTATACCTTAAATGGTGTGGTATTTCCAGAGTCGCTGCTGGAAGCCGATGTGTCACCCCTTGGTAGTCGCTGAAGGATCTGGGCAAAGTTTTCCATCATCGCATTCCTTTGTCGCTCGAGGGCTTCTTCGAGCAAGATTTTGATAGGGGGCAAAGATGTCCATCATCGCGTTCCTTTGTCGCTCAAGGGCTTCTTCGAGAAATATTTTGATAGGATCTCCTACCCCCTCGTCTTTCTTTTCATCTGCCATGGGAGGCCATCAGGATTTGCGAGGCTAGTCTTGCAAAGGTTTGACTAGTTTAAGCCCTAACTCCTTATATCCCAACCTCGTTGGGGACATGCAAAGAAAAATAGAGAAAAAGCAGACCGCTCTGATACCACCAATCTTGATTTAAATAGGAACACAACAAATTATAGAGATAACCATAAACGCAGAGATGCAATGGAAATAAAACTTCATTTCATTAATGTAAAATACTGAAATATGCTTACAAACAGAAATGGAATTAAACCAGCTAGAGTGAGGGTATCTTATCTCTGAGAAGAGATGTGGCGGCTACATGCCTCTAAACTCTACTACAATGAGGCTCAAAGGCCTATTTATTGTTGAGAAACAATGGAAAACCCTAAACATCCAAAAATCTAACCCTAGAAGATGAAACGCCAAATTGTTGGCCCCGTTTGGGTAAATTGGTACATCAACTTCCCAGGGTCGTAACTTTTGCATATGATCTTCGTTTGACACGCAAAATATCTCGTTAGAAAGTTCTATCCAAGAACTACAACTCCAAGAAGAGCAACATTGGTCCATGGCCCCATGTTGCTCCCATTTTCCCGAAAAAACATCATTTAGGGCCTCAAAACGGCTCTGGAAGTTCAAGACCTGAAAAAACTGCTAAAAATAGTAAATTGTGCTACAATTAAGGAAACTGAAAAGCTGAAAGAAACAATGGTGGGGGTCCAAGTGGACTTGGCAGGTGGCCACCAATATCCTCCTAGATCAAGCATGCTCTAAGTCAAATTAGTCTTCTTTTTTTGGTGCTTTGCGGAAACATCCTTCTTCTTCAGGCTATTTACCCTTATCAGCATTAGTCATCATTCCACTTCTTAGCACAATGTTAATACTTTTCTCTTCTATGCAAGGCTCAAACCTCATCATCTGTAGATTATGTGTAGATTGCTGAGGTTGTGTTTTATTCTCTTTCATTTTAGCTACTAGTACTGAGCATTCTTCTATAGTGTGGTCAAACTGTCTGTAGTATTGACATGACGAGTGTGTAGGATTCTGGCACTCTTACGTGCAGTTCCCTGGCTATCCGCAGTTGTAGAAGATAATTTGACTACAACCTCTACTAGGTCCTCCTTTTTTGAGGCCCTATCCTCGACCTTGATAACCTCCATGTGCTCCTCCAGTGCCCTGATCTAGAGGCCGAGTTTCTACTTGCATCCGATATGCTGGGGTGTCTAGACAAACTTTTGAAGTAAATGAAAATTGTCCATTGCATGTTGTCCAACAACCATGACAAATAACACACCATAATGTGGTCACCATGCTCGACCTTGGTAAGGCTTCTAGCTTTAGGGGAATTGGTCCCCCTCCTGTAATATAATTCGCGTACAAGGGACATTGGTCTTTATCGTGCCCCTAGATCTTGCACTTCAAACACCAGAATTCCGCGCACACTTTTGGTTTAGTCTCCTTTTCTTTCTTCAAACTCTGTAACTCCAGGAGTAAGCTTTCTAATTTTGAGTGGATCTGATGTACCCCCAACTTTTGGTTTAGTCTCCTTTTCTTTCTTCAAACTCTGTAACTCCAGGAGTAAGCTTGCTAAATGTGAGTGGATCTGATGTACCCCCAAGGTCATATCCTAAATAGGTGATGCATGCAACCTCATTGCAATTTCCAAGGCTTCTGCCTACATTCCTATCTTCTGTTATGACAAAGAAATTCTCAGTTGGGGCCGAAGTGAAGCTATAAACCATTCACGATGTTGACTATATGTAAGTTGCATGTTAGCTTCTCGAATCTAACAATTCAACCTTTGATCTAATTCCCAAGGTGTCTCATCGACCCTCATCATGATTTCTTTAAATCTAGTTACTGTGAGGGAGTCAGAGTTAGGCTTACTAAACTATTTGTTTAAGGCTGACTTAGCCTCTGCTACTGTCGCAAGAGGATTATCAGAAAAATACTTAATATACCAAGTTAGCGCATGATCCTTAAAAGTGGTAACCAACTGTTCCTTCTTTATATTGTCATCAGTGATATGTTGCGCTTTCCACACAACCTTCGCAACAAACCAGAATTGCTCTGCATCTTCACTCCCTATGCCCTTGAAAATCGACATCTTCATCATGTTTGCATGTTGAATGTGGTTGGTGGTGGTAGAGGTGTGGGTGAAGGTGTATGCGGTGGAGGTGGAGGTGGAGGTGGAGTGGACATATGATTTATTAGAGGAATCCCCTGAGTGATTAGCTAAACATTGCTTCATAGCAAAGTTTGTTCCATCCTTTCGTCGTCACTTAAAGGAGGTCCAATCAATGGACTATACTCTGATCCTGATCCTTCCCGATTTTTAAAGAATCGTCAACTTTGCGTAGCTCCGAACATCAAGGTAATGATCTTAAATACTTACCTCACGGTCCTTTGAAAAATCACCGCTCTTCCTCGCTATAGCTGATTGAAGTATCAACTGCAAATTCTATAACAAATCCTCCTAGAATTCGATTGAGCCAATGATCGATAGCCCACGCGATCTTGTTTTTAGAAGCTTCGAGCCGTCGCACTAATTATATGGAGTCCACACTATAGGATTATCTAACTTCCACCTTCCTTGAATGTCTGTCAATTTAGCCAACCATTCATACAGTTCAATGAGGAAGGTGCAGAAGAAGATCTCGTGTATCTCTATATACAGATATATGTTCAACCAATCTTCCTTTAACAGGCATGGATTCCTATTTTCTTATGTCGCGAACTCATGAATCTTCCGATCCAACCACTTTTCAATTTATTTCTTGCTCAGTTTCCAATGATGCAACATCGCACATCTCCTTCAATAATATCCCGGTATCGACAACATAGCCATTTGTTGGCTTAGGGGGTCCTGACCCAAGTTCAGAGTTAGCTACGCCAACCAAGAAAACCATACAATATTGGCCCTTTAGGAAACAACCTGTGTAGCTCAGGCTGCAGTCTCACCTGAAGCAGTATGGGGGGATGCTAGAACCAAGTTTCTGCATCCAGAGACTAGTGTGATGTCTTTCAGTGCCTTAGATTTTCCTTCACACAAATCGATAAACTCTTAGAGATCGTCGTTGCAACTCTATTAAATAGCCTTCAGAACTTCACGAAGGTCTAAGATTAGTCCTTGTGGACCTTTAACAATCAAATTTCCTACTTACGTGCATCAGAGAGTAGTACTAAATTAGTGCTCACATAGATTTACATAAGTCTTTAGAAAACATAAGAGAAATCACCACAGTCTTTGCAAAAGTAATAAAAAATGCATTTTGTACATTATTAAGACTTATTCAAGAGAATCATGTAACATTGAATCAATATTTCATAAACATATCATTCATCAGTAGTATATAACATTAACAGAGATAAACATAAATACTTAGGAATTCTTCAGAAAACTGTCTTTATTGATCTTCAATTCAAGGTTACAGACTCAAAACTACCCTGTGCACTCAGCTGCAGGGGTCTGTGCACTCAGTTGCAAACTCTACCTAGGCCTCTACGCGCTCAACTGTAGAGCCTTTCTTCTTATATCTTACCCATTTCTCCTCACTTCTTTTTTCTTTTTATTCATTGCCTTAGACTCTCTAAGACACACTTATTTATAGTATTTTTCATACAATGCCATGGTCTGCGGACCATGGGTGAATCTCAAAACTGACTCAAAACTTATCCAAAACAAGGGGCTAAGTCCCTTAGACTCTTATTCATCTACATGCTCCACATCGACAAATTGAGGAGACTTTACATTAGTTACAAAACTGTACCAAAAATTGGGTTATCTTAACCCCAAACTAACCCAGGGGACCCCATCCCAATAATTATTCAACCCAAACAACATGGTTGTATAATGAAATGATCCCCATTAAGTAGAAAAAGTGGTCTTACTCCTATCTTTCGGCATGATCTTAATTTGATGGTACCCTAAAAAACTATATGTGAAGGAGTAGTCCTCCTGTCCTCCCGCATTTTACAAAACTTCATTAGTGAACGGTGTTGGGAGCAGGTCATGTACGCATGTGTCATTCAACCTTCTTAAATCGACACAAATTCCTATCTCTCCCTTAGTCCTTTTCTCCTACACTACCATTAGGCTCACCCATTCGAATTATTCCACAGGACCAATTATTCTAACTGATACCATCTTCTCAAGCTCCTACTTCTCCTTCTCTTTGTATTTTGGGTTTAGCCTATATGGTCGTTGTTTTGTGGGTTTCACATATGGATTCAAAGTCATCTTCATGACACCCAAATTGCCTAAAATTTCATTTAACTTAGTGAACTTCATTGGAAACAGCTCCTGGTACTCTTACAATAATTCAATGGCCTTACCTACTATATCCTGATCCTAGTAATCTCTGATGTGCTTGAATTTGGGCTCCGTCTCTAGGCCTATATTAACTTGCTTCATCTTAATAGGCTATGTTATGTCAGGTATCTCAACTTTTGGTCCTGAGACGTCGCATTGTCCTTCGGATTCAAGGATGTTACTGTTGTGTGGATCTTCTTCTCTCTCTCTCCCATGGTCATATTATAGCATTCTATTGCATGCTTCAACTGCGGGTTCCAATCAGGCTGTACCCAAGTCATTCACTCCTTTGGCATTCGGAAAATTTCTACTCAAATTTCCTAAAGGACATCATACATACACTAAAACCCACCTTCGAAGATGAAGGTGAATATGAAGCTTTCCTATAGACCATACCAATTGGCGGTGACATAACACAACTCTGTTTTGAGATACCAATTCATCGACTACTAATGCTACTTGAAATTGATCTCAACAATGTTTGAATGCACTTGCAAGGGTTCTTCCTGGACTCTTGGGTGGAAGTGAAAACCTTGCATCATCCAACATGTATTTATTAAAAATATTTGTTGACTTCTAGAAGGATACCCTTGCTAAGTAGAATGTCTATTTTTGAATGCATGAACATTCCATGGGAGCTATCTGTAATGGGAAAACCCTTAATGGAAATGGCCTAAATCCTTGTTGTGTTACTTTATTTTTTTTCACAAATTACATGAGAGAAACTATTAGATTATCTTCACTCTTCGAAGTTGGTGTTATCTATGTAATAATCCATGATTCTATTGGTCTTGGAGAATATGGGCTGACTCATCAACCAATAGAGAACTTGGAAAGCTTTAAAGCAATGCCACAATGTTTTAAATCTCCATTTAACAAAAGGAAAGGAGACATCTAGAGCTTACAAGGTTGTTGTTATCAATAGAAAGAGGTCATCAATACTTTCTTTCTCCCATCAAAATCTCCCACATATTGTTGGTTCTTTAATAAAGAGTGTTGAGAAGGGAGGCTACATTTTCAGTTACAATTCCTCTGGCAACAAACATGATGTCATTATTGTGGGTAGTGGTTCTAAGGTTGAGACTGTTGAGAAAATTGCATCTACTATAAGGAATGAAGGGAAAGGTGCTAGAATTGTTTCCTTTGTATATTGGGAATTATTCGAGGAACAAACTCCTTAGTATAAAGAAAGTTTACTCTAGATAGTTGTTGCTGCAAGGGTTAGTGTGGCAGCTAGTTCAACTTTTAGCTGGGAGAGGTACTTAGGTTCTGAGGGAAAGGATGTTGGGGTAAATAGGTTTTATGTGAGTTCTCTTGTTGGAATCTTGTACAATCTGTTTGGCCTCACTATTGCCAATTTGGCTACATTTCTTTATTACTTTAGGCTTATATTTATGCTACTTATGGATGGAATGCCTTACTAGCATTTGCGTAAGCTTAATTTCTTCATGTAACACAACATCAACTGCTTCACACTACACAATGTCAAAGCTTGCAATGCATATTGAAGGCTTTGTTGATTATCATAATTACTCTAAAGATGAATTCAACAAATATTTCAGCAAAAGATACAATGGCCAATTCGACTCCTTATGGGCATCACCGCATGCTCTACCCATGCCACCTTGACATACTTTCAGATGAACTATCTCAGAGTCCATTTGCTTGGCCATACATTGTCAGTATCACAATTGGCCCACAAGCATTATAGGGTGATTCCATCCTTGGACATTCGTTCACTGCGATTATGGTTCAACCACATAAAACCCTTCTCCATCAACACTTGATGCATTGTAATCATCACGGTTATGGGTCATCCACAAACCCATGGTCATGAGTCAAACAAACAAACCCTTCTTGAAGCTTGCTATCGACAACTCAGTTTTGGGTCATCCACAAACCCACGTTTATGGGTCAACGACATAAAACCTTTGTCTTCATTAACACTTGACACATTGTAATCACATAGTTATGGGTTAACCACACAATATTCAACATCAATTGGTTATGGGTATGGGTCATTCATAAACCTACAATTATGGGTTAACCACACAAAATCCTTCTCTTCATTAGCTCATATCTTCTTCATCAAGGAAACTAATTCACCAAGAGCCACATTTAATAGAAGTTTATAGTAAGGGAATTTGATGCAATATGAACCATTGATCCTTAAGGGGGAATATTGATCTAAATGGAAATTGGTATCCATCTATGGTATTTGCCCATGGTAGTGAATGATGTAACTCAAGGAGGCATAAAAAATACTATAACGAATGGGCCTCACCTTTACTAAGGGGATGAAGTATTTCACAATGTATATGTAAAATGTTTTCCCATTCCATTAATAACAAGTTGGGTGTTATCTTTTTCTTTGTATTTTATTTTCTATGTGGTGATATTTAACCTTATTTCTATCATGATTTAGATCAATGGTATAACTATTTGGGTGTTATCTTGTTCTTTGTATTTTATTTTCTATGTGGTGAAATTTATCCTCCTTCCTCTCATGATACAAATTAGTGGTATAATTAGTTGGGTGTTATCTTGTTCTTGTTATTGAATACCACTTTCCATTCAGATCAAATTTTCTCCTTAATTATAGGGTAGAATTATTTTGGAAAAGAAGATTAGTTATTGACTAGAAAGCCATGAAAAAATAGCTTAAGGCCAACCCAAGTTTAATAGATATTATTCAATTGTGGACCACATTGTTACTTTTAGAAACATTTTGGATGAGTGGAGCAATAACAAAATATATCTCTTGTGTTGTTTTGTTGACTTTAGAAAAGTTTTTGACATTGTTCCCATGACAAACATTTGGAAGAGGATAGAAGAGATAAACATTCATTTTGAGTTGAGGGTTGTTGTGACAAGGTTGTATGATAATGTTATTACCAAGTTCGAACCAACCACTAAGGGCTAGTAGAAATAAATTAACTACAATATTGGATTCAAGTAAGGATGTTCATTGTACCCTTTTTGGAGTATACATTGATAAGTTATAAGTGTTTTTACATGAACTAGGTTGTTTTGGCTCAAATTTAACTGGTATAGTCATTACTCTTCTATCTTAATATGATGATAGTTTGAGTGCATTAATAAAGATTAATTATTGACAAGAATTATTTAATGCATTGATAAGCTTTCTTCTGGAAAAAATCCCTTCCAATATTGGAAAGCAATGAAGAATCTTCCAAGATTTCTATTTCAATATGGGTATGACTATGTGATGGCTATTAATACTAACAAAATGAAAGTCACGATAATTAAATCCAAAAATATCACATATGATGCTTTTGTATATGAAAGCACCAACTTGGAGCCAATGCCTTCCTACAAATATATTGGAATCAATATTCGTCACAAGCTCAATTGAAATTATAGCATCGAGAAAAAGTTTAATGAAGAGTGGGAAGCTTATTATAGACTTGAAAATGACCATCAATTTAGTAGATCATTGGATATGGACAAAAAAAAAAAAAATCCTCTTTCAAACTCACGTTAGTCCTAATATATTATATGTATGTGAGGTTTTGGGATACAATTTATCCAATGAGTCATGGAGAAATTTAGAACAAATCCAAAAGTAATTTATAACCTATAATCTCAAAATTAAAGGAAAAACAATATATTATATCTTCCTCATCAATTGAAGCATTTTCCTTGTTGAAAGCATGGATATGACCATGTTTCTAATGTGTAAGAAAAGATTAAATATAAAGACAAGAGGTTTCCTAAAATTGCTTCAAACTCTAGTCAAAATCATGTTCGGCTCAAGTGGGGATGACATACAAATGCCCAATCTTGGCTAGACCACTCGGGATGAGGGAAGAGATAAATTTGCAGAATAAGGATAATATTAAAAATATGATTACCTCAAAGTAAAAGGAGAAATTTTCATCTTATAAGGAGTTAAAGGGGAAAATTAAATTAAGATTATAAGTAGGTGATCAACCCAAATCTTGAAAATCAAAAGTATCTCTCTACATTGACTAGTATAAAGATGAAAATAAACATTGATGAAATAAGAGAAAATTCTCATGAATTACATAGTGAAATTAGGTGTTGGTCAATTCCCCAAACCCTTTGGTATGAAAGAGTCTATCACCCTTAAGACACTAAAAAGGTTGAAGATGAATAGCATTTTGTCTTAGATTGTCCAACATATATTCAAATTAAATTTTAATTTTAAAATATTTGCCACACTTCCACCTTCCAGATAAGGAGTTAGAGATGAAAAAAAAAATTAAATGTTATAAGGAGATGATCAACTGAAATCGTGAAAGTCAAAAGTGTCTCTCTATCTTGACTAGTTTAAAGATGAAAATAAACATTGATAAAATAAAAGCAAATTCTTATGAGCTACATAGTGAAATTAGGTGTTGGTCAATTCCCTAACCCCTTGGTATGAAAGAGTTTGTCACCTTTGTGACACTAAAAGAATGGAAGGTGAAAAAAGCTCTCTTAGATCATATACTCAGATTAAATCTAAATTTCAAAGTATTTGACACACCTTCAACTTTCTTAACCATTTAACTCAAAAAAATTATGGTGCTCTTGGAATACTTCTCTTAATGTTTTTTGAGAATAATTTTTTCCTTTCCAAAAGGTAATACCTTACCTTTAAAAAATTTATAAACTTTTTTAATAGATGTTAATTATTATCCTCATATTTTTTAAATAATATGTAAATTTAAAAACAAAATATTTATTATAAATAATATTTTATTAATAATATAAAAAAAAAAATAAAATATAATATATTTTAAATTATAAAATAAAAAATAATAATCATTTATGCAAATAGATAATATATAATATTTTAATAATAATAACAACAACAACAACAACAATTATTTTAATTTTAGTTAAACACATTTTGAATTTAATTTGAACATGTATATCACATTTATTTGATTCTAAGATTTTTATTAACCAATATAGATTCATTTTAAATTGAGATGTAACATGCGTTAAAAATGATAAAGTTCAAAAGTAAGATGGATCCAAAGTTGGTACTCTTGCATTCTATAATGGATATCCTCAAACTTTCAAATAGAGTTCATCATAGCAGATACCATGGGCTTGTAATCCACTACCAGTAAATCCATCAAATGACTAAAATGATTAACTCAAACTTATATATAATTATTATTTTTTAATTTTAATGCTGACCAAGGCAACATAATATTACATTACATAAGGAAAACTATTTTACAACATCGGTACCATACTAGACTAAAACTTATATATAATTATTATTTTTTAATTTTAATGCTGACCGATGTAGCATAACATTACATTACATAAGGAAAAATATTTTACAACACCAGTAGGATTGTACAATTCCATTCAGTACAATTATCTACAACCATATTGGAAAATGGTAAAATCACATTATCATTTATGTTTTACAACATCGATACCATACTATGATGTAAAGTGTGTCTTAGTGCAATTATCTATTACCATATCGGAAAATGGATGATAAAAATGATATAAAATTCGGTAAACTTTGGGAGAGTTATCCATCATTATTATTATTAATATTTAAGAAAATTATATTTGATTATTAATATTTAATTAGATTTTTAATGTTATAAACCTTAATTTTAAAATAATTTTTTTTAAATTAATTTTAGAAAGAAATAAAAATAGGTTTTAATAATATTTAAATTGATTTTATAAAAATATTAGTAGTACTTAATTCTAACTTCTTTGGAAAAAAAAAGTACCTAATTCTAACTAATTGAATAATTATATTATATTTATATTTATGTAAAGAGGAGTAAGTGCATACTCTTTTCTCAATGTATACAACTTTATGATATATTTTCGATATAAAACCAAAATACTTCATAGCATGAGACATGTTGAGACATGTGCATGATTAGATCCAAATAACAAGTCATTGGTGCGGGGTTCAAAAATTGCTTTATGTTACAATTAAGTGTTTGATGCTTCCATATGGGGTTATATTTAGAGATTTTTGTTGCATGCTTCTTTCTCCATCTTTCAAAGACATTTTCCTAACTTATAGGATTGAAGGTTGGCTTCAAGTAGAGATGATCTAACCATGCATCTAGATGTAATACAAGAAATTGATTGTAATCAATAATTCATAAATTGTCATGGATATTTTATTGGATAGTTTGTCACAACATATCCGATAAAGAGATTTACTAAACTCCAAAATCTATACTATGAGGGCTAATTTTCCTTGGATTTCTAGAATTATTAAGTTATTGTTTATTGTGTATGTATGCAAAATATAAAAATGCACAAAATAGAGAACAAATAAAAAATCACTCACAAAACCACAATAATAATTAGGGGAATTTTGAGGTCTAAAATGAGTCTCCTAAGGAAATTATAAAATAATAGTGGAAATAATAAAATAAGATTAGATTACATCATCAAATTTTAGAGGGAAAAAGGAAAAAACTATTTTTTCAACTCTCTTTTTTAACTTATCTCCCTATGGATTAACTCATATTTCGAGTGGAAACACTCGTTGGATGTAGAATTTGATTCTTCATCCAAGGAGTATCTATGTTGCATACTTTAGATGGACCCTGCTACACGAAAAATGATAAATACATGAAAAACATGATTGTAATCACATTTTTTCATGTATTTCTCATTTTTCGTGTGCAGAGTCCATCGAAAGTATGCAACATGGATATTCCTTAGATTCGGAATTAAATTTTACATCTAATGAGATATCTTGCTCAAAATTTGAGTAAAACTTTAGAGAAATAAGTTGAAAATACGAGTTGAAAAAGTAGTTTTATTATTTTTTAATCCTTTTACTTTTTACTCCAAAAATGGAGAATCACCCCCGTGGTTGACATCATCATCTTAAATCTTATTGGTTCTTATAAAGTTTATTTTGGTTGTACATTTTTCTTAGAAGGTCCATTTTAGACCTCAAATTCCCCTAATGCAAGATATGACTTGAGAAACCCTTTGAAGAGAAAAACCAGCTAGAATGTGAGGTTGCTCTGCTCTCATTTTTTCTAAATGGAAATGGTGCAAATACAAAGGAGTGAGACTTATGGCCTATGGGCTACTACAAAACACAAACTCGCTCTATTATGCCCTATCTTCATCCACTCTCGGCTACTCTGCTCATTTATAGAACAAAATGCACAAGAATAAGATTGATCCCCTCTTCCCCTTAGTGGTCTGATTACAACACAACTCGATAAGTTACTAGTGGTTAAATTTGACTCCTTTAACTCTTAAATAGAGTTATAATATTGACCCTTCTACAACCATCTTCATCATGTTCATGTAGCTAGCCCTTTTTTCATGAGTGATGAGGCTAATGTGACATCCTCTTGAATCATGGTGGTAAAAGCTAGAAGGTCAGCTTTCGGGTGGCACAACTTTTGCTTACGAACTCCATTTGAGGTCTTTATTATGCCATTGGGAAGGTATCTAAGTGCAGATCAACATTGGAAGGTTTGGCACAAGCGAGAGTTTTGGACTCCCAAAAATATTAAGAAATATCTTAAACTACCTTTAAAAGGTTTAAGAAACAAATTTTCCAAACCAAAGCTTGCTAGTAAAAATGGTACTGTGAGTCAATTCCTCCAATTTTTCCACTCTAAAATCATTAAAATAGACAAACAATATTTTAATTATCTAGTTTGAATCAAGCAATCAACATAAAACAAATTAAAACATCTTGAATTAATTAATGCAAACCATTATTTCAACTCATATATATGTCTTTATGTAATTTAATAAAAAAAAATACTACAATATACTACAAATAATGTTATGCAATTCAAAGCAAAATCTTTTCAACTAAAACATGTTGAGCATTACCATTGTAGTACTACTTATGAATAATTGAATCTCCTTTTATATAAATATTTTAGAAAATAAAAAATCTCATACATTAAAAAAACTTATCATATACTATAACTAATCTGTACTACAAAATAAAATAGTAAAATTAATTGTTAAATATTCTTAAATATAATGATATAATTCTTCAAAATATCTCATATATATATATAAAACACATCTTTCCACATATCTCTGTATCCAAAACCTCTTTTCTACATAGCCACTTGGAAAACTCTAAACTTATTCTTGTGATTCTTTGCCAGAGAAATTGAACAAAAGTTATCTTGTCAAAGTCAAATAGGCCAATCATCTTTATGCATTGTAAACTTTGGCACAATCAATCAAGCTATATATCCTTATATCGCTTATAGGTTTTGAACACCTACCTTCCTAGAAGCACAGATCAAGTCCATGGATCTTCCTAAACATATTCCCTTGAAAAAAAATTATATCTCTTATTGATTTCATGTCTTCAATGTTTGCTTTATATGAAAGTGTTTGATATGAAGTTATATATTTAATGAGACATGAATCCAAATGATTGACATTCTTAACCACTACATCACGAGTTAACAAATTCTTTATTAAATTTTTAGTGCGAACTTTCTTAAAAAAGAATGGAAAAAATTCGTGCTTGGAAAGTTTTTAGAGAGAAGATAGACTGAAGGAAAAGATAAAACGATCCGTAAAGATATAAAAAAATAAAAGAGGGATTCCTTAAGTAGAGGCCAAGGAAATACGATAGAACCTAAAGACGTGAAGATCAACGTGGGAATCATATGTTTGGCTTCTTTTCACTTTACTATATTCTGTATTCATATAACATGCTCGGGTTCTCTTGCCCTTTTTAAATTCCAATTTCTTTTCACCAACAAA
This sequence comes from Pinus taeda, assembly GCA_000404065.3. Taxonomy (NCBI): domain Eukaryota; kingdom Viridiplantae; phylum Streptophyta; class Pinopsida; order Pinales; family Pinaceae; genus Pinus; species Pinus taeda. The sequence goes on from APFE031550462.1 coordinate 26,727, forward strand.
GGGCTCTTTGCACATTTGTTCCTCTTTATTTTGTTTCTCAACTTTAACATTGAGAGATTTATAATATTCTGTTGGTCCTTTGACGATTTGCAATTATAAATGCTTTGAGAATATATATATATATATATATACACGAATGTTATATTACTATGAAAAATTATATTTATTAGTTTGTTACAAGGAAAATTAGTAATATAGCAATAGAGTTGGGCTTAAAATACATTTATTTAGATACAAGAGTTTTTATCTATCAATTTTTCTAAGAACATTAAAACAAAAGATAGTATCTTGGTTGCTATTAAACAAAATGACAAAAAAGTGGTAGAAACACATTTATTTTGATAGTGAGTCCACTTAGATTGTTGTTGGAGGATCTTCCTTTTCTACTAAAGTGGTTAAGTCCATATGAACAACCTTCTTTACCAGATAGGAGAGTTTGAACATGAGCTTGTTTGTTTATTGTTGAAGTTCGACAATACAAATCATAATTTCTTGGTGGGTCTCATAGCATTCCTCTAGGACTTTCCCCATTATCTTTTTTAATTTTTGGTAAATATTGATGGTTTGCATGTATTGGGTGTTGTTGTTGTGTTATGAGTGTCTGGTATATATCCATCCACCAATTTCGACCTCCACAACTGCATCATTTATAAAATCTCTCTTTCAACCAATTCTCACATTTAGCCTCCTGAATTTCTACTTATATGGTAGAAGGAACTAAGTGCAAATATATTGTTATTGGTGCCTTTGCTACTCACTAAGACTATGAGCTAGAACAAGAAAAGTTGTCTCCCTCCCTAGCGAAGGGCGAGGCACCTAGGTCTAGTCATATTGAAGAAAGGCCGAGAGACTACATGGAATAAAAGGCTAGGAAACTTAGAGCCTTAAAGAAGAAATGGATAACTTTTTGAGAGGAAAATACAAGGCATCTAAACCCATAGAGATGAAAACAAGGGGAGCAAAACTAGGGAGGGACAAGATCAATGGAATAGGCTTACCCCACAAAGGAGAAGCCTTTCTCAAATCAACGAAAACCTAAAGGTAGCAAAGAGAAGAAGGAGAGAACCAAATCCAAGCTGAGAAACCCAAGAACTAAATAGAACTCAAAATAGATGGGGTTGGGGCACAAAGGCTAGAGGTAATAGAACAAAACGAAATAGAAATAGCTGCAAGGCAGGGGCTTGATAATTTAGAAAAGAAGACTAAAATCTTTGAAACAAAACAAAGAGACAGGAAGATGATACCTAAGAGATGGAAGAAAAGATGGAGAGTGAAACTATTTTAATCTGCCTTGAGACTGATCCTCCTTAAAACTTTCCCACTTGAAAATCATCCAAACATAGTTCTCTCACAAAGCATTGACCCATTGCGAACTCAACTAGTTGCTAGAAAGACGCCTAAATGCTCCAATCCCAACAATTTGTTTCTAAGGCACCTAAATGCTCCAATTCCGACAATTTGTTCCTGGTAAAGCTTAACTAAAGCATGAGAGTTGATTAAATGGAGCCACAAGGTAGAGAAAATGAAATTAATCAACCACGTTGCCATAAACTATCTCATGTAACCAAAGTCCAAAAATACAAGCATAATTTTAATATGACACTAGCCTTGAATGAATCTTTCACCTATACCATTCCCACATAGAGTCATGAGGAGAGGACAATCTCTTTGCTACCTTCCCTAACATTAGTGTAATTCCACCACACTACATTAAACTTGTTGAAAAAATGTGCAACAACTAATGTTAAATTTAGAATGTGCTATAAATAGAATTCCTAAAAATAGCAGTTTGCCTAGGGAGGTCATTGGCCACCTTGGGTGAGAGGTGAAACTGCTAAAAATAGAAAGTTCAAAAATAGCATTTCTAGGTCCCTTCCTATTTATAGCAGTCCCTAGTCTATCTATAGGAAGTAAAATTAATTTTGGTCTTAACATCAGTTGGAAATATTAAATAATTAAATTCAGTTGAGTTAATTAGTTAAGAAAATTCGAATTTGAAGTCTTTGTGAGCATGCACATGAGTTGTCCCACTGATTAAGGAATTTATCCTTAATTTCCTCCACTGATTGAGGGAATAAGTATGAGTTCGATAACGAGAGAATTAGTTGACTTAGTTCTAACTAGTCAAGTCCAGTTAGATTATTTTAACAAGTTGTTAAAATAATAAAATATAGTTTGTTAATGCTTGCATGCATGTGACAACTATTATTTTTGATAGCCGAGGATTCTCTCATGGATAGATATTGCATGTCAGTTCTATCAAAGACCTAGTTGAGGTCAGACGTGGGACAATGTACTATCAGATGCTTGACTATTTCTAGTAAGTAGTTTTTGCATGGTTGAGGAACTAGTGTCCTCAAGGATTGTGTAGTTGGACCATTGGTTAACTTGGTATGTTTGGAATTAATTGCATATGCTTTTGCTATTATTTCCTAAGCAAACTGCGCAAGGAAATAGGTATTGGACCATAGGTAAAGCCTTTATATACAGGGCTTGGTTGGTTCATGAGACATATCTTTATATCTTCATAGTTCATTGATAATTGTATAGCTTGAGAGCTAATTCTTTTTGTATTTGAAGAGGATTTCCACTTGATTGATAATACATTGTTGGGGTTTTATGCTAGTGCTTTCCCCTGGATATATCTTGTGTTATGTGTTATTATTTTTCTTGATCAGTTATGCATGTTTCTACTTGATGTTGCCCATGAATTCAATTATGCTTCCGCTTAATGTTTTGTAGAAGAAGAACAAGTATTATGCTTTAGGACATTGCATATATTGGTTTGTTCTATAGGTGAAATTTCTAAAGAGTAAAGGCCTAATGGAGCATATGGTAGCAGGTTACATGGTGGGCATAGGTTGGATAGAGATAACATAATCAAATATTGGAAATTCTTGGATACACCTAATAGACGAGGCAGTGGACATGGGATTTACTCTAGTTTTGGTTCAGACATGTATCATGGTCGTCATTGATATCATCCTTACATGAGGAGTGATAGGGGATATTTTCCATATGAGTTCAAGAAAGAAAACCCACCTACATTTGGGGAAATGAATAAGTCACAGGATGCAAAAGCATGGTTTCTTGGGATGAATAAGTTCTTCATATTACATGATTACTCAGGGAACATGAAATCCAGGATAGCGACTTTCAGTCTTAAAGGTAAAGCATACATTTGGTGGGAAGATGTAAATAATGTTAGGGGAATTCGGGAAGAGGAGTTTACTTGGAGTGAGTTCAAGAGAATTTTCAGGAAGAAGTATCTATCAGAGAGATACTATTATGATAAGGAAAAATAATTCTATGAGCTGAAGATGGGATCTATGACCGATAAGGAATACACTAGCAAATTTTTGGAGTTATAGAGATATGTTTCTTACCTCAAGGAGGAGAAGGCCAAGATTCAGAGATTCATTAGTGGGTTGCTCGTAGAATTCAAGGACAAAATTGAGTTCAATGAGCCTAGATCATTGGAGGAATCCATCAGAAAGCTAAATAATTGTTATGAGAATTCAAAGTGAAAATATGAAACTAAGAAGGATTGGAAAGGTAATGAGAAGAATAAAGGAAAAAGGGATAAGAAGTGAACAAGACCTTAGGACAAAGGTAACAAAGAGAATGAAACACCTCCTAAAAAATTCAATGCATTTGACAAAGGACAAGGATTTCAGTCTGAGGAGAGCATTGGAAGCCCTTGTAGTGTTGGACTTATGGAGGAGAGCATTGGAAATGATATTTTCTGCAACATCAAGGTGGTAGACCGCATATCTACAATTCTTAGGAGGCACAAATAGTCGGGGATGTTGAACAACGTATTCCTCATATTTATGTAGTGCTAGATAATAGGCAGGTATATCACCAAGCAT
>APFE031550462.1:30618-53553 GCA_000404065.3 Pinus taeda
TATTAATTAATTAATTCAGTTGAGTTAATTAGTTAAGGAAATTTGAATTTGAAGACTTTGTGAGCATGCACATGAGTTGTCCCATTGATTGAGGAATTTATCCTTAATTTCCTCCACTGATTGAGGGAATAAGTATGAGTTCTATAATGAGAGAATTAGTTGACTTAGTTCTAACCAGTCAAGTCCAATTATATTATTTTAACAAGTTGTTAAAATAATAAAATATAGTTTGTTAATGCTTGCATGCATGTGACAACTATTATTTTAGATAACTTAGAATTCACTCATGGATAACTATTGCATGTCAGTTATGTCAAAGACCTAGTTGAGATCAGATGTGGGACAATGTACTATCAGATGCTTGACTATTTGTAGTAAGTACTTTTTGCATGGTTGAGGAACTAGTGTCCTCAAGGAATGCGTAGTTGGACCATTGGTTAGTTGGTATGTTTGGAATTAATTGCATATGCTTTTGCTATTATTTCCTAAGAAAACTACACAAGGAAATAGGGATTGGACCATAGGTAAAGCCTTTATATATAGGGCTTGGTTGGTTCATAAGACATATCTTCATATCTTCATAGTTCATTGAGAACCGAATAGCTTGAGAGCTAATTCTTTTTGTATTTTGAAGAGGATTTCAACTTGATTGGTAATACATGGTTGGGGTTTTATGATGGTGCTTTCCCCTAGATATATGTTGTGTTATGTGTGTTTATTTCTCTTGATCAGTTATGCATGTTTCTACTTGATGTTGCTCATGAATTTTATTATGCTTCCGCTTAATGTTTTGTAGAAGTAGAACAAGTATTATGCTTTAGGACATTGCATATATCAGTTTGTTCTGCAGGTGAAATTTCTACATGGTATCAGAGCTAGCTGATTTGTAGAAAAATTCTACAAAATTCTACATGGTATTAGAGCACAGGTGATCAAGGAAGAACAATATACTAGAGGAGATTTCAAAGTTTTGAGTTTTGGGCCGAGAGTTTGCACAGCAGATCTAAAATTTTTTGTAAAAAAATTTCAGCAACAAATAGCAGATTTGGATTCCCTGAGGAAAAATACCCAAAATAAATAAATAAATAAATAAAATTGGCTGAATTGGAGTTCGGATAAGGGAGATTTCGCTGATTTAAAATAAGCTCTTTTTCTAGAAAATTTCGTGACGGCGGGAAAGTGGAAATAGATTGGTGTGCTAGTCAAGAACCTGTATGCACTTGAGGTACAAGATGCATGCAAAGCCTTGAGGAGCAAGGAAAATGTTAGAGACTTGGTGGTTGAGAGGGAGGCTATATTACCTCTCAACATGCAGAGCCAGAAGAAGTCCTAGATGATTGTGGAGGAGCCACGATTAGTGCAGCAACTTCAGGAGGTTGCGGAGTAGCCACAACAGGGGAAGCTTAGTGGAGATCGAGTAGAGACATCTACTCATGTAGAGACCTCCAGTAGGGGGAAACTTCGAGCCATGTGAGCTAAGGGATCACATGCAACCATACCTCCATGTAGGAGGTGGGGCGATATAGAGTGATCGTCCCAAGGACGAAGGGTAGGATCCTTGAGGTATTCAACCTCTTGGATGAGACCTTGCTACAGGAGCCCCAATGTGGAGTAGTAGGAATTGACTGATGGGGTAGAGACAGATGTGGATGGAGCGGCAGAGAGAGCGACAATGCAGGGAATCCCAAGACAATGCATAGTTAGCAGGCTACAACAATTCAAGAGGCACAAGTGTTTTGCATAGTGCTAGGTGGCACAGAGAGGTGTGCAATGGTGCGAGATGCATGGAGATGTTGCAATACCGTAGATGTCAGAGAGGGAGCACTTGTTAGTAGCAGGTAGAGCTTTAGCATCAAAGTATGTTCCTAGCCCAACGGAGTGGTCAATTGGGAGTGTTTTTGTTTCAATTGTTGTTGGAGCAAGTGGACTGGGTAGATGTGTTGCATGCAAAACATGCCAGAGTTACAGGATCAAGTTCGAGAGGAAGCCTTTCTTGTTGAGAGGGTGTGTTGAAAAAATGTGCGACAAGAAATGTTAAATTTAGAATGTGCTATAAATAGAAGTCCTAAAAATAACATGTATAAAAATAACAGTTTGGCCAGGGAGGTCATTGGCCACCTTGGGTGAGAGGTGAAACTGCTAAAAATAGAAAGTTCTAAAAATAGCATTTCTGAGTCCCTTCCTATTTATATCAGTCCCTAGTCTATCTATAGGAAGTAAAATTAATTTTAGTCTTAACATCAGTTGGAAATATTAATTAATTAATTAAGTTGAGTTAATTAGTTAAGGAAATTTGAATTTGAAGTCTTTGTGAGCATGCACATGAGTTGTCCCACTGATTGAGGAATTTATCCTTAATTTCCTCCATTGATTGAGGGAATAAGTATGAGTTCTATAATGAGAGAATCGGTTGATTTAGTTCTAACTAGTCAAGTCCAGTTAGATTATTTTAACAAGTTGTTAAAATAATAAAATATCGTTTGTTAATGCTTACATGCATGTGACAACTATTATTTTAGATAACTTAGAATTTACTCATGGATAACTATTGCATGTCAGTTCTGTCAGAGACCTAGTTGAGATCAGATGTGGGACAATGTACTATCAAATGCTTGACTATTTATAGTAAGTAGTTTTTGCATGGTTGAGGAACTAGTGTCCTCAAGGATTGCGTAGTTGGACCATTGGTTAACTTGGTATGTTTGGAATTAATTGCATATGCTTTTGTTATTATTTCCTAAGAAAATTGTGCAAGGAAATAGGGATTGGACCATAGGTAAAGCCTTTATATACAGGGTTTGGTTGGTTCATGAGACATATCTTCATAATTCATTGAGAACTAAATAGAATGAGAGCTAATTCTTTTTGTATTGTGAAGAGGATTTCCACTTGATTGATAATACATGGTTGGGGTTTTATGCTAGTGCTTTTCCCCGAATATATCTTGTGTTATATGTGATTATTTCTCTTGATCAGTTATGCATGTTTCTAGTTGATGTTGCTCACGAATTCGATTATGCTTCCGCTTAATGTTTTGTAGAAGTAGAACAAGTATTATGCTTTAGGAAATTGCATATATCAATTTGTTCTATAGGTGAAATTTCTACATGGTATTAGAGCTAGCCGATTTGTAGAAAAACTCTACAAAATTCTACATGGCATTAAAGCATAGGTGATCAAGGAAGAACAATATACTAGAGGAGATTTCAAAGTTTTTAGTTTTGGGCCGAGAGTTTGCAGAGCAGATTTGAAAATTTCTGTAAAAAATTTTCAGAAACAAATAGCACATTTGGATTCCTTGCGGAAAAATACCCAAAAAAGAAAAAAATCGACTGAATTGGAGTTCAGATGAGGGAGATATCGCTGATTTAAAATCAGCTCTTTTTCTAGAAAATTCCGTGACGGCAGGAAAGTGGAAACAGATTGGTGTGCTAGCCAAAAACCTGTATGCACTTGAGGTACAAGATGCATGCAAAACCTTGAGGAGCAAGGCAAAGGTTAGAGACTTGGTGGTTGAGAGGGAGGGTATATTACCTCTCAACATGTAGAGCCAAAAGAAGTCTCAGACGATTGTGGAGGAGCCACGATTGGTGCAGCAGCTTCAGGAGGTTGTGGAGTAGCCACAATAGAGGAAGTTGAGTGGAGATCGAGCAGAGACATCTACTCATGCAAAGACCTCCAGTAGGGGGAAACTTCAAGTCAGGTGGGCTAAGGGATCACATGCAGCCATATCTCTAGGTAGGAGGTGGGGCGATATAGACTGATCGTCCCAAGGAGGAGGGGCAACATCCTTGAGGTACCCAACCTCTTGGATGAGACCTTGCTACAAGAGCCCTGATGTGGAGTAGCAGGAACTGACTGATCGGGTAGAGACAGACACAGATGGAGCGGCAGAGAGAGCGACCGTGCAAGGAATCCTGGGACAATGCAAAGCTAGCATGCTGCAACAATGCGAGAGGCACAAGTGTTTTGCACAGTGCTAGGTGGGACAAAGAGGTGTGCAATGGTGTGAGATGCATGGAGATGTTGCAGTAACGCAAATGTCAGAGAGGGTGCACTATTCAGCAACAGGTAGAACTTTAGCATCAGAGTATGTTCCTAGCCGAGCATAGTGGTCAGTTGGGAGTGTTTTTGTTCCAAGTGTTGTTGGAGCAAGTGGACCGGGTAGATGTGTTGCATGCAGAACATTCCAGAGTTACAGGATCAAGTTTGAGAGGAAGCCTTTCTTGTTGTGAGGGAGTGTTGAAAAAATGTGCAACAAGAAATGTTAAATTTAGAATGTGCTATAAATAGAAGTCCTAAAAATAACATGTCTAAAAATAGCAATTTGGCTAGGGAGGTCATTGGCCACCTTGGGTGAGAGGTGAAACTACTAAAAATAGAAAGTTCTAAAAATAGCATTTCTATGTTCCTTCCTATTTATAGCAGTCCCTAGTCTATCTATAGGAAGTAAAATTAATTTTGGTCTTAACATTAGTTGGAAATATTAATTAATTAATTCAGTTGAGTTAATTAGTTAAGGAAATTCGAATTTGAAGTCTTTGTGAGCATGCACATGAGTTGTCCCACTGATTGAGGAATTTATCATTAATTTCCTCCACTAATTGAGGGAATAAGTATGAGTTCTATAATGAGAAAATCAGTTGACTTAGTTCTAACTAGTCAAGTTCAATTAGATTATTTTAACAAGTTGTTAAAATAATAAAATGTAGTTTTTTTATGCTTGCATCCATATGACAACTATTATTTTAGATAACTTAGAATTCACTCATGGATAGCTGTTGCATGTCAGTCTGTTAGAGACCTAGTTGAGATCAGATGTGGGACAGTGTACTATCGGATGCTTGACTATTTCTAGTAAGTAGTTTTTGGATGGTTGAGGAACTAGTGTCCTCAAGGATTGCGTAGTTGGACCATTGGTTAACTTGGTATGTTTGGAATTAATTGCATATGCTTTTGCTATTATTTCTTGTGCAAACTGCGCAAGGAAATAGGGATTGGACCATAGGTAAAGCCTTTATATATAGGGTTTTGTTCATTCATGAGACATATCTTCATATCTTCATAGTTCATTGAGAATTGAATAGCTTGAGAGCTAATTCTTTTTGTATTGTGAAGAGGATTTCCACTTGATTGATAATACATGGTTGGGGTTTTATGCTGGTGCTTTCCCCTGGATATATCTTGTGTTATATGTGATTATTTATCTTGATCAGTTATGCATGTTTCTACTTGATGTTGCTCATGAATTCAGTTATGCTTCCGCTTAATGTTTTGTAGAAGTAGAACAAGTATTATGCTTTAGGACATTGCATATATCGGTTTGTTCTACAGGTGAAATTTCTACAAAACTTAACGCCTTGAATTGTGAAAATTGATCATGTTGTAATGATTGTCTCACACTCTATAGAGACTTCCTTGGTAAGCCCGCCTCCCCATGCAACCTCCCTTTCCAAATGGAAATTGTTATCGCCCATCATGGAGAGCCATGGTGTATTTTATTATAAGTGTTTTGATATTAATGTCATTGTGTATTAATTATAAACAATTTTCTTGTAATTTTTAGATAAATTATATCTATAAATACTCAAAATTAGTGAAGTCATTTCATTTATCCTATATTTAAAATTATTTTTAAGTGACCTCCCAATCATATAGTTTCTTGATGAATTTGTGACCTCCCAACCATATAGTTTTTGACAACAACATGAGAATTAATCTTCATATGATTGTTACTTTTATAAAAAAAAAAAAAAAAAAAATCATAATCCACTTAAAGTATGTTTATATAAATTAAATGGTTACGTAAAATGCCAAATGAGCATCCATCCATAATAAGAATCAATATTTTAAATTTCATCAACATCAATTAACTAATTTTAAAAATCATAAAATCAACTAATTATAACTTAAATTAAATTAATAATATATTGTATTATTAATGTAAAAAATAATACATAGCCAACATTACATTAAAAAATGTACAATTCCCAATTATATTTTGGAAGATTTTTAATTTGTAGAATAAGCTTTAATTAAATACATGGGCAATAACCATAAAGAGCTCATACGAGTCCAACAACCCACAACTCGTTTTGTGTGACAATTTTTAAATTAATAAATATAATAAAAAATTAAAAATGAATAACTTACTTGGAAAAATAGGATCCTAATCTTGTTTGGTGTTATTCTATAAAGAATATCCTATAAAGTTAAAATGGTCCTAACATCTACTTTGAATATTATTACAATTAAAATTAACATTATGGAAACCTAAAATTCTAATAAAACCTGTGATCAACATAAAAAATCAATAAGCCATCAAGTAATGCTCCCCATTTTGACATAAACCCCATGTATAAATATGATGTTTGCTACAAATTTATATGTTTTTAATAATCTAAATATATTTGATTAATATATTATAGTATATTTAAATGAAATTAATTGAGAAGGAAAAAATAATAAGCAAATTAATTTTTATATAATTTAAAAATTCTTTATTTAATTTTATTTGAAGTATCCAAAAACCACTTAAAAAATAAAAAAATTATGTGTTTTGGTATTCGGTGAAATCAATGAGATTAGAGAAGGCTTGTATTTGTTTGACATACGATTGATTCAATTCACTATCCCTATAACTTCCCAACACATCCACATGGTACACACAGTGCTACTCGAGGTTCCAACGAGTGACACCATAAGGAGTTCTCTCCCACACGATTTATAAATAAATAAAATCTATTCTTTTTGTATTTGGGAAAGCTCCTATTCATATGGCATGAGAAAGGATCCTATTCTTATGGCATGAGATTGATTTAGTCTGCTACCACTCTAACTTTCTAGCACATTCACATGATACATAAAGCTACTTGAATTTTGAGTTTTTTATTTGGAAAAACTCATGATAAAAAATGTTATTCATATGACATGAGATTGATTTAGTCTGCTACCACTATAACCTTCAAGCACACTCCTTTGGTACACAAAGCTAATTCACTTTCGAACACATCCACATGACACACAAAATTACTTTAAATTTTGAACAAAGAACGTCATAAAAGGTGTCTAATAATGCACTCTCTTACCAATTGATCTACTTCTTTACTCCTCAGAAATAACAAAATCTATTTTATTATATATTATATTTATAGGTACTCTCTTCAATTGGATCTACTTCCTACTCCTAGAAATACAAAATTATCTTATTTTTAGAAAAATAATTATATAATATAAACTTGGACTTGCTGAACATTTAAAAAAAAAATAATGCCCTCTAATTCCATACAAGTATAAATAATATAGACTCTAATCTCCATACTATGTTAAATTATAAAACTCTAATTTCCAAGTTAATATTTAAACTCTAATCTCCATACTATGTTAAATAATACGACTCTAATCTCCCTATAAGTTTTTTTTTTAAACATTAATGATGATCAAATTTAAAGTTAATATTACTATACTTTTATATTAATTAATTTAATTAAATAAATATTAAAAAATTTAAAAATGATATTTTATTTATAATAATTTATTTAAAAATAAAATTTATATTATAATTTTATTTAATTTTTAACTCGATAAATTATTTAAAAATAATTAATTTTATAATAAATTTTGTATAATATAATTTTATTTAAGTCAAATTAGAAGGTTAATTTCATACATTAAAGTAGGTTTGTAATTCATTGTTAAATACAAATTTTAAAAGGAGACTATTGCAAAGAAGGATGAATTAATAATAGATGAAAAAAAAATAATTAAATCTCATAGATAAAAATTTTATCATATAAATCACACACATTGTTTATGTAAATTTGAGTTTAATGAATACTTGTGAACATTTATAGGGTTATCTTTATACCTATATATATTTATATTTCACTTGAGTATGTGGGGAGAAGGAAATTTCAAGAATGAATTTTTTTATTAAATTTTGATTGTAAATCATAATAGGTTGAAATTGAATTCATTTAGTTTGAAAGTTATTGTAGTTATGCCTAGAGTAGTAAATCAAATACCTGTTGGGCCAAGCAACTAAGAAGAAATGTAAAGAATGAGAGTTGTTGAAACTATCATATTCAAACATTAATCAACTGAAATAACTATGAGCAAACACAATATTATAGGTTTCTTCCTTATGACCAAATTTGTAACTTTCATTTGTGGACCGATTCACAACATTTTCCTTGATCAAACTGGAAGTTACAAAGACCATGCATAGAACTAAATAGAGAGCTACCAATATTCAGTACGCCCAACATGTGGAATGGATGCATAAGGATATTGTGCTCAGCTTGTAATACAATCATGAAATTGAATGTATGATGTAGGAGCATGAGGCTTAAAGACAATAGACTTTGTATTATTCCAAAAACCCAAAAAAAGTTACAAGCAAAGGAGTGGGGTCCTTTAGCTATTAATTTTAAAAGCTTTCTAGATAGGGTTTATACTAGAATCTAGGATATAGATTATCATGTAATAAATTCAAGTAGTTAGATTTAGTGGAGATTCTCAAGGAGAATATCATGCAGATTAGATAGGATTAGTTAGTTCGGTCATTTGATTTAGGATCTGGTTGTTAATTGAAACAATACTTATGTAAGTTCCAAATCATAATAAGGGGATTTTGACTAATTCGACTTGTTTTGCCATATATAAGATTTAGTTGCAGAAAATATCTCTCTGTGTCTTTCTGTGTAGATTTGGTCAATCCCAAAGGTGTTTCATCCCTCAGTAATATCACTATGTTTTGTTGAATTTCCTGTTTAATTCTAAAAAGTTCGAGTATTGTGTAATCGAGTTTAATCTCTTTCGTGTGTATTATGAACTGCGGAGTTTGAAGGTATACAGGTTTTTTGATCAGGCTTGAGGGACTGCATTCATCCTAAGCCATTGATTTTAATTCCAACGTCGTATGATCAATCCACAACGGGGTTAGCCTGGTGTTAACTCGTGGTTTATTAGAAGTCTCTGCAAGTTAGAGGATCTAGTGGCCATCGCTATCTGCCGGATATTGGCTTAAAGAATTGGGCAGACGTTAACTCATGAACCAGAACCGACATCAAATATATTATAGTCTATAAACCCCATCGGGTCCGTCCTAAGGAATTAAGCATGTGGGAAAGCCAGACCCAAACTTCTGTAGGCCAAGTGTTTGTAAACCTCATCGGGTCTGTTTGGTCGATTAAAGGCCACGCAAATTTTCGAGTGATGATATCGTGACCGTTGGATCACTAAGGTTGCCGATCATTCGACCAACCTCACATTTCTTTAGTCAAAAGTAAGTAAACCTTACCTAATGGTCTTGAGATTGCGATTTTGTGATGCTTGAATATATTTATAAGGCTCATTCTATTGGGGGAATTTGGAAGCGTTTCTGCTAATTTAGTGGAATAGATAACTTTAGTGATGGATGAGTGATACTCCACGGGACATCGAAGAAGGGGCCCAACCTGAATTAGAAGAGATTGTGTCTAGTTTTGAATATTTGTTAATAAAGCCTACACCCCGGCCACCATTTGTGGTATCAGAGCTGCTTAAAGACACTGAACAGGATCTCAGGGGCCAGAGAAGAAAATCCATTATGGATTTCAGAGTTGGAAGAGGACGTGGTAGAAGAGGAAGGCATGTTGCAAATGCTGAAGTGATGGAAGCTATGCAATAGATGTAGACTAGATTAGAAGCAATGGAAATAGGGAGAGATGCAGATGTTGGAGATGTCAATGATCCTGAAGTGGAGGCTGCAGAAGAGGAGCAACCTATAGATGTTACTCCTGATATGAAATTATTTCAATCAGTGTTGAGATCTACATCTGGACCCAAAACTGAAGTTTCAATTTATGTAGGAGGATTAAATCCCGAGGAGCTGATAGGATGGATTAATGACATGGAGAAATTCTTTGATTATGAAGAAACAGAGGATGAAAAGAAGGTAAAGTTTGATGTCACAAAGTTGAAAGGATATGCAACACTTTGGTGGGATGGAGTGCAGGATGAAAGAAGGAAACTTGGCAAACAACCAAATAAGAATTGAAACAGAATGGTGGAAAAACTGAAAAGCAAGTTTCTGCCAAGTGACTATCATCCAGCATTATTTAGATAGATGTAAAATCTTAGACAAAGGTCTATGATAGTAAAGAAATACACAGAGGAATTCTACAAAGTGAGTATAAGAGCAGGACAAGTCCAAGATACAAATGAGAATGATGCCAGATATGTGAATGGCCTTAGAATGGACTTTCAAAATGAGATAAGTGTATTGTCTCCTAAAACAATGGAAGAGGCTTATCAGATGGTACTGAAAGACGAAGAAATACTCTTGAGGAAACAATCTACCAGAAATAGAGGTACTTTTTGAGGAAGGGGAAGACGAGGTGGTAGAGGAAGATCTACATCACCTGGAGATGGAGCTAGCAGTAGCTCAAGTCAGCAGACACCCACAGGAGGTGATGCAAATGACAGAGTGTTTTTTTCTAGAGGAAGAGGAAGAGAAGTTAGATGTTACAGATGTAACAAGCTGGGACATTGAGCTTATGAGTGCCTAGAAAATACCAGAATACCTCATAGAAATGCAATTGTTGTACAGACTGAAGAGGAAGCAGCAATGGTGGCAGAAGAAGAAAATGTACCATAGAGAGGAGAATATTTGGTAGTTAACAAAGTATTGCTAAAGCTAGAAAGGAAGTTGTTGAACCAACACAAAGGAAGACCTTGTTCAGGACTTATGCAAGGTTTAAGGGAAATGCTATCAGATGATAATTGATAGTGGCAGCATTGATAATTTGGTCTTTACAGAAGTGGTGGAGAAATTGAAATTGAAAACAAAGAAACATCCAACACCTTACAAGGTATCATGGTTACAAAAGGGACATCAGTTGTTAGTAAATGAACAATGTGAAGTAGACTTGCAATTGGGCAAGCATAAAGATAAAATTTTGTGTGATGTGATGCCTATGGATGTGTGTCATATACTGTTGGGTAGACCATGGCATTATGACAGAGGATCTATGCATGATGGAAAGAATAACACTTACGAATTCAACAAAGATGGTCATACATTGTTGCCAATAGAAGAAGAAAATACATTGAAGAAACCTGAAGCAAAGACCCTTTTGCTGAGTGGAAAGGAATACTTACAACAGATGGAGGAACATGTGGTAATTTTTGCATTGGTTTGTAAACCCAAGGAAATAATTACTTCCACAAAAGTTTCTGATTTACCAATTGAGATTCAAGAGATGATGGACAATTATTGTTATATCATTGTAAATGACTTGCCTAATGAGTTACCACCCACTAGTAAATTAGTCATCATATAGATTTGATTCCAGGAGAAAATCTACCAAATAAAGCAGCTTACAGGATGACTCTCACAGAGAATGAAGAAGTCAGAAAACAGGTGCAGGAGTTGTTAGATAAAGGACTGATTAGAGAGAGTTTGAGTCCTTGTGCAGTGCCAACAGTGTTGAGCCCAAAGAAAGATGGAGGTTGGAGAATGTGCATTGATTCAAGAGAAATCAATAAAATAACCATCAGGTAAGAGATTACCTTTACCTAGAATTGAAGATTTGATGGATTGTCTGAGTGGAACAAGATATTTTACAAAGCTAGATTTAAAGAGTGGGTACCATTAAATAAGGATTAGAGAAGGGGATGAATGGAAAACTACTTTTAAAACAAATGAAGGGTTGTATGAATGGATGTTAATGCCTTTTGGGCTATCAAATGCACCTAGTACCTTCATGAGGCTTATGAATGAAGTTTTGAAGGAATTTATTGGAAAATTTGTAATAGTATATCTGGACAATATATTAGTTTACATCAGGTCTAAGGAGGAACACATGAGACATTTGAATTATGTCTTACAAAGGTTGTAGCAAGAGAAGCTACTAATAAACTTAAATAAGTGTTCATTCATGAAGGAAGAATTGGTGTATTTGGGTTTTGTTGTTTCTACTGATGGATTAAAGATGGATCCAGAGAAGATCAAGGCAATCAAAGAGTGGCCTTCACCAAAAAGTGTTTTTTGAGGTAAGACGTTTTCATGGTCTTGCTAGTTTCTATAGAAAATTCATAAGGAATTTTAGTAAGATCAATGCTTCTATTATCGACATTATAAAGAAAGATAGCCAGCCATTTAAGTGGACTATTGAAGCAGAAAGGAAATTTTAGCTATTGAAAAGAAAGATCATTGAAAAACCTATTTTGATTTTTCTTGATTTTAATAAACCTTTCCAAGTGGAATGTGATGATAGTGGAGAAGTCATTGGAGGTGTTTTAAATCAAGAGGACAGACCTGTAGCTTATTTCAGTGAGAAAATGAATGAGTCAAAGAAGAAGTATTCTTCTTATGATAAGGAGTTTTATGCAGTTGTATAGTCATTGAAAAAGTGGCAACATTACCTAATGTCTAAAGAGTTTATACTTTATTCAGAAAACCATGCATTGCAGTACATTATGCAACAACCAAAGCTTAACCAAAAACATGCCAAATGGGTAGAGTATCTTCAAGGTTTTAATTTTGTCTTGAAGCATATAAATGGCCAATCAAATAAAGTAGCAAATGCCTTAAGTAGAAGAAACACACTACTTCAAGAAAGTCAAATTCAAGTGTTGGGTTTTGATTTTCTTAAGGAATTGTATGAAAAAGACTTAGATTTTAAAGAGGCATTTGAAGCTTGTAAAATTCCTATTTTATTAGACAGAAGTAAGTGGCTTGATTATTCCTTGCAAGATGGCTTGTTGTCTAAAAGAAATTATCTATGCATACCAAATTGTTCTATGAGAGAAAATTTAATGAAGGAGAAACATAGTGGTGGACTTGCAGGACATTTTGGTGCAGATAAGACTTATGAGCAGTTGAACAGGTTTTATTTATGGCCGAAGATGAGGAATAAAGTGGAAAAGTATGTGAAGAATTGTAAAGTCTATCAGTATGCAAAAGGAAGAAGCCAAAACATAGGGTTGTATGTTCCATTACCTATTCCAAATAGACCTTGGGATATGGTAAGCATGGATTTTGTTTTGGGCTTGCCAAAGACTCAAAGAGGAAATGATTCAATTTATGTTGTAATTGACAGATTTTCAAAAATGGCACATTTTATTCCATGTTATAAAACCAGTGATGCTACTCACATTGCTAATCTGTTTTTAAAAGGATGGTAATATTGCATGGGTTACCTAAGAGTATTGTTTCAGATAGAGACTCCAAATTTGTTGGACATTTTTGGAGGACATTGTGGAAGAAGATTGGAACTAAATTGAGTTTAATTTCTGCTTATCATCCCCAGATGGATGGAAAGACTGAAGTTGTAAACAAAAACTTGGGTAATCTTCTGAGAAGTCTTAGAGGTGAACATCCAAAACAATGGGATCAAGTATTGGCATAGGTAGAATATGCATATAGTGAGTCTCCTAATAGAAGTATAGGATAAAGTCCATTCCACATAGTTTATGGAATGCATCCAAGGGGAGTGTCTGAATTAAGAAATCTGGGAAAATCTGAAATGAGAAGTGCTGGAGGGGAAGAATTTGCTTCAGAAATACAAGTAATATGTGAACAGGTAAAACAACAATTACAGGATAGCAACATAAAGTACAAAAGCAGAGCAAACATGAGAAGGAGAGAAGTTAACTTTGAAGTTGGAGATTTGGTTCTAGCTCACATGAGGAAGGAAAGATTTCCAAAAAGAGAGTATAACAAGTTAAAGTTCAAGAAAATTGGACCATGTAGAGCATTGAGAAAATTTTCTGCAAATGCATATGAAATTGAATTACCCTCTAATATTAGAATATCTCCAATTTTCATTGTTGCTGATTTGTACAGGTATGAAGGTGAAAATGCAGATGACATAGCAGAAGAACAAGAGAAACAAGAAATTGATTGGATAAAACAGTTACCTACAACAAAGGAATTGCAGCCAGAGAGGATTTTAGACAAGAAATTATTGAAGAAAACAAGGGGACAGGAGTATTTTCAGTATTTGGTCAAGTGGAAAGATCAACCCATTGTTGAAGCTACCTGGGTAAAAGATGCTACACTACATAAATTGGGAAATTCTATAGAAGAGCTCATGGATAGGAGCCCATGAAGAATTTTGTCCAGAGGAGTCTGATGCAGGAGCATGAGGCTTAAAGACAAAAGACTTCGTATTATTCCAAAAACCCAAAAAAAGTTACAAGTGAAGGAGTGGGGACATTTAGCTGTCAATTTTCAAAGCTTTGTAGATAGGATTTAGACTAGAATCTAGAATATAGATTATCATGTAATAAATTCAAGTAGTTATATGTAGTGGAGATTCTTGAGGAGATGATAATGTAGATTAGATAGGATTAGTTAGTTCAGTCCTTTGATTTAGGATCTAGTTGTTAATTGAAACAATACTTATGTAAGTTCTGAATCATAATAAGGGGATTTTGATTTATTCTACTTGTTTTTCCATATATAAGATTTAGTTGCAGAAAATATCTCTCTGTGTCTTTTTGTGTAGATTTGGTCAATCCTGGAGATGTTGCATCCCTTTGTAATATCACAGTGTTTTGTTGAATTTCCTGTTAAATACTAAAAAGTTCGAGTATTGTGTAATCAAGTTTAATCTCTTTTGCATGTATTATGAACTGTGGAGTTTGAAGGTATATGAGTTTCTTGATCGGGATTGAAGGACTGCATTTATCCTAAGTCGTTGATCTTAATTCCAACGACGTACGATCAGACCACAACGAGGCTAGCCTGGTGTTAACTCGTGGTTTATTAGAAGTCTCTGCAAGTCGGAGGATCTAGTGGCCATCGCTATCCAATGGATACCAGCTTAAAGAATTGGGCAGACATTAACTCATGAAGTGGAACCGACATCAAATATATTACAGTCTATAAACCCCATCGGGTCCATCCTAAGGAATTAAGCACATGAGAAAAGCTAGACCCAAACTTCTGTAGGCTGAGTGTTTATAAACCTCGTCGGGTCCGTGTGGTCGATTCAAGGCCGCACAGATTTTCAAGCGACGATATGGTGACCGCTGTACTAAGGTTGTCGACCGTTTGATCAACCTCGCATCGCTTTAGTCAAAAGTAATTAAACCTTACATAATAGTCTTGAGATTGTGATTCTGCGGTGTTTGAATAGATTTATAAGGCTCATTCTGTTGGGGGGAATTTGGAAGCAGTGCCGCTAAGTTAGTGGAATAGATAACTTTAGTGATAGATGAGTGATACTCCACGGGACATCGAAGAAGGGGCCCAACCTGAATTAGAAGAGATTGTGTCTGGTTTTGAACGTTTGTTAATAATGCCTATACCCTAGCCACCATTTGTGGTATCAGAGCTGCTTAAAGACACTGAATAGGATCTAAAGGATCAGAGAAGAAAATCCACTATGGATTTCAGAGTTGGACGAGGATGTGGTAGAAGAGGAAGGCCTGTTGCAACTGCTAAAGTGATGGAAGCTATCAACGGATGCAGGCTAGATTAGAAGCAATGGAAACATGGAGAGATGTAGATGCTGGAGATGTTAGTGATCCTGAAGAGAAGGCTGCAGAAGAGGAGCAACAAGTATTACTCCTCATATGAGATTCTTTCAGTCAGTTTTGAGATCCGCGTCTAGACCCAAAATTGAAGTTTCAATTTACGTAGGAGGATTAAATCCTGAGGAGATGAAAGACTGGATTAATGACATGGATAAATTCTTTGATTATGAAGAAACTGAGGATGAAAAGAAGGTAAAGTTTGTTGTCAAAAAGTTGAAAGGATATGCAGCACTTTGGTGGGATAGAGTGCAGTCAGAAAGAAGAAGACTTGGCAAACAACCAATTAAGAATTGGGACATAATGGTGGCAAAATTGAAAAGTAAGTTTCTGCCAAGTAACTACTAGCAAACATTATTTAAATAGATGTAGAATCTTAGACATAGGTCTATGACAGTCTATAGGAACACCCTAACAGAGGTGCATGTGAACATAAAAGACTTGTCTAACATCAAGTAGAATAGTCCACATAGATGCGACGATCATTACAATCGTTCCAACACATTCTTAATACAACAAGTACTAAAATAACTGAAATAGTTCAACTACTTTATTACAGGTGAAAGAAAAAACATGAATCATAAACATTTATAGAACATTATTGCAAATATTCACAATCCATGCATGAAAACATGATAGCCACCAGGCTTCAAATATTAAGCAAATGTTCCAAGTTACATGAATACAATGGCATCACTAGCTCCAATATTGGATCATTGAAACCAATACGTGCTCCCCAAAAGTAATGACTCTCTCTTTCTAATGCCTTTTGGGAGAAGCAAAGCTGAAAAGTCATTTTCTTGTACAATGAGGGTGTATGTATAAAAAATGGGGTGACCCTTCACCTCCCTTATGACTCTTGGACTACCCTCACGAGTGTTTGACTTCCCCACAACTCTTCACATTCTATACATGTCCCTTGGAATTCCACTGTACAATACATTTTTTAGTAAGAATTTACATAATCCACAAATGATGTGGCACATGATGACTCATGACATGACATGACATGACACTAATGACATGGAAAGGTCAAGACATTCCTTGTTGCTACTTTCTTAGTGTCTTACTGAAAGATAGAACATGATCTCTTCTTGCACCTCCATATGGCTTATAAATGAGGAGTCTTCAGTGTTATCTGGATCTTAAGTTGTTGTCACAATCTGATGTCCTTTTGCTTCCTCTTGATTGATCAACTTGTACTTTTAGCTAAATAGGTGTCTTCTAGCATGGTCTTCTTATCTATCTCCTTCAACATCATCCTATTATAATACGATCAATACCTGCAACTACAATCCACTCATGACAAAATGACATATGTCTGATAACCCCTAGTCTAAGATGTTGCATGATGGTCCATTGACTAAGTTGGAACTGAGAAAAACACTGAGAGAGAGACTCAAGGACTATGTAATAGTGCAACTCAGTAATTCAAGGGTGAGGACTAAGCCTTGAGACTGTGAAATGCACAATTCAGGTTGTACTGGGCTTGACAACTATGCGGTTGAGGGATTCAAGGTGCCAGATTGGGGGCTTGAGTACTCAATTTTCCCACAATGACATTATCAACATCTTGTTCGTTTGTTGGAATGTACCACAATGACATTATCTGCCTCTACACACAATCCCGTAAATGGTGATACCACATATCCATATGCTTGGAGCGATCGTGAAAAATAGGATTTTCAAAGAGCTTTATGCAACTTTTATTATCAGAATAGGTCACAGTTAGATCCATCATCTGACCAAAAAAACCAATAAGTATATTTGTCATCTAGATCACCTCACATGTTGCTTGACTCACAACCATGTATTTTGCTTCTGTTGAGTTGAGTGCCACAAATATTTTCTTTTTGTTGTACCAAGAAATCGTTGCGGACCTAACACAAAAAATTCCACCTCATGTACTCTTGCAGTTTGATGGACTTCCCACCCAATCTGCATCTTTGAAGCCACACAACTTCACTCCCTTAGTCCATCTATACCATAGTCCAAACTTGGTAGTGAGTTTGAGGTACCGTAGAACATGCTTAGATGCCCTCAAAAATAGTTTGGTTGGCCTAACTATAGCTTGGCCTATCTGGTTGACTACATAGCACATGTATGGTTGTGAGTTCACAAGATACATGAGTGAACCCACCAACTGTTGTTAAACAATAGCATTCACTTCCTCACCTGAAGTGGCATCTTCTTTCCTCTAGTTGGTCGCTAGAGGAGTCTCCATGGGTTTGCATTTTTCCATGCAGAACTTCTGAAGTATCTCATTGGCATACTTTCCCTAAGAGAGAAACAGTTCCTCATCACCTTGTCATACTTCCAATCCAAGGAAGTAGTGAATTAGACCCATGTCCTTCATTTCAATCTCCCTTGCAAGGTCCTCCTTGTAATATCTGAGAAATTGTTCATCACCAGTCAAAATCAAGTCATCAACATATAAGAAAATAATCATAAATTTACCTTCTACCAAAATATGATAGAAGTTTGTATCTGCTTCACTTTTGGTGAAGCCCAAACCAGTGAGGTAACTATCCATCCTAGTGTAACAAGCATGGGCTGCTTGCCTGAGACCATACAATGCTCACTGAGTCTGCACACATGATACTCTCGATTAAAAGTCTCAATGCCTTATGGTTGCTTGATATACACCTCCTCCTCAATAAATCCATTAAGGAATGTCGTTTTTGCATTCATTTGGTGGATATTCCACCCCATTTATGCAACAAGAGCAAGGATTGATGTGATGGATTAGTTCCTTGATATAGGAGCAAAGGTCTCCTCATAGTCAATCCCCTCAACTTGAGAGTACCCCTTGGCCACAAATCTAAATTTGTACTTTTCTATGCTTTCGTTTGTTACATGCTTCACCTTGAAGATCCATATCGAACCCGTAACTAGTTTTTCTACTAGTCTTGGGACCACTTACCAAACATTGTTGTTTACAAGGTATTCGTACTCCTCCACCATTGCATCAGCCCATAATAGTTTCTCTACGGCTTCCTCGAAAGAGGATGGATTAGTCTCTACAAGCTTAGTCATTAGAGCCATGTATCCAGTGTATCAATCTGGTGTCCTTCGCTACTTGCGCTGATTTGAAGGAGGATCCACATTCTCCCTTGCATCCTGCACAAGTCTCTCAGTTTCCTTGGTTATTTTCCTATCTTCTCTAGATGGTTCCACTTGAGTGGATGTCTCCACTCTCTTCTCCTCAAATTTTGGTTGCTCCACAACTTCTTGAGGTTCCTCCTTTCGAGCTAAAATCTTCTCTTCTAGTGGGATATGAAGCTCCCTCTCAATAGAGCACCTCATGGCTTTGTCTTCATCAAATTTTACATCCCTTTGCACAACTATCATTATGAGGGATGAAAAGTACACACGATAGTTTTGGGGAGTTTCTATGTAACCCACAAATACCCCCAATTTTGTCGTTGCCTCTAGCTTCTTCCTTGATTCTTTGGAGACATGGAAGTAAAGAAAGGCTCCAAAAACCATGAAGTAAGATACATTCATATTCCTCCTTGAGTGTAATCATGCCAAGAATCTGATGAGGACTCATGTTCTCCAAATAGTCTGTTGTGTTGCATGCTTCAGCTCACAAGTGTAGAGATAGGCTTTCGTCATGCAACATCACCCTCATTGCTCCCACAATATTATGGTTCTTCCTCTCAGCCACCCCATTCTACTGTGGGTTGTGGGGTGCTGTCAACTCCTTTTGAATGCCTTCCTTTGCACATAAATTTTTAAACTCATTTGACACGTACTCACCTCCATTATCACTCCTAAGAGCCTTCACCTTGTTTCTTGTTTCTTTCTCAACCAGTACCTTGAAATATAAAAACTTGAAGAATATCTCATCCTTCTTCTGCATGAAGAATATCCAACACTTCCATGAGAAGTCATCAATAAAGATGACAAAATATTTGTGCCTGGAAGTGGAAGCTATAGAGAAAGGTCTACAAACATTAGAGTATATCCTTTCAAGGACTGTTGATCCAGGTGGATATTGGTGGCCACCCTCCTATTCCATCTAGACCCCCTAGTCAGTTTCATTTGTTTCCTTGTTCATTTCAGAATTTACTATTTTTAGTTGTTTTTGGGTCTTGAACTTCCAGAGTAGTTTTGACCCCCTAAATGATGTCTTTTAGGGGTCTACAGTAGGCCTATGCCATAGGCAGGGGCTTGTATTAAAATATGTAGTACTCAGTGAGACATTTTGAACAAGGTATCATATGTGCCAAATAGAGATAATATGACCAAGTTATGACCCCGAGAAGTTGGCTACCCTACTAACCCTAACGAGGCCCACAAAATCTTGATGTTGCATCTCCTGGGGTTAGGGTTTTGGTTGTTTAGGGTTTTATCATGTTTTCCAGTAATAAATATTCCCTTAAGCCTCATTTTAACACAGTTTAGAGGCATGTAGTCACCATATCTCTTCTCAGAGATAAGCTAGCATCGCTTGAGCTATCTTGTTTCCATTTTGTTTGTAGGCATAGTTCAGTATTTTTCTATGAATGAAATGAGTTTTTTTTCTGATGCATC
This sequence comes from Pinus taeda, assembly GCA_000404065.3. NCBI lineage: Eukaryota > Viridiplantae > Streptophyta > Pinopsida > Pinales > Pinaceae > Pinus > Pinus taeda. The sequence goes on from APFE031550462.1 coordinate 50,683, forward strand.
TCTCTATTTATTATATCTGTAAGTTGTTGCGTTCCTGTTTAAGTTTAGATTAGTGTTATCACAACGGTCTTCTCTTTCTCTATTTTTCTTTGCATGTCCCTAACAAGGTCAGGGCATAAGGAGTTAGGGCTTGATCTGGTTGAACCATTGCAAGATCAGCGTCACAAAATATGACAACCTCCCATGGCGGAAGAAAAGAAATACAAGAGGGCGGGAGATAGAGGGACACAATTATGGATAAATTTTCCTAGTTCCTTCAACGACTACCCATAGGCGATGCATCTTCATTCAATAGCCACTCTGGACATGCCACTCTGGACATGCCACTCCTTTTAAGGTATAAGTTAACTTCCATGTTCCCCTATTCGAAGGCCTGATACCTGAAGATGCCATAGATAAATGGTTAAATATGTTGAAAGGATATTTTTCAGTTCATGGCTTTTCCAATTGGGAAAAGATTACTTTTGCACTTCTCAAAGCCACCCCACACGTCAAGGACTAGTGGGAAACCTACTGTGAACAAAAGGACGAGAGTGAACCCTCGATTTTCAGCTTCACCCAATTGGAATTATTTCTGAGATGCCATCAAGAAACAATATTATCCTGTTAGGAGCTATGAAGGAAAATACATAAAGTGGACCATGCTAAGGCATGGAAGGGACCAAGATGTTCCAAATTTCACAAATATTTTCCATGCCATCTGCATGAAGATGGGTATCAAGGATACTAAGTGGAATTTGGTGCTCAAGTACCATGATTGTCTACATAAGTGCATCTAGGACGAGATGGAGTTCTTGGACATTTCATTGCTTGGAAAAATGTATCAGTACACTGTCAATATTGAGCATAAGTTTAAAAAGAATAAGCATGACTTTGTATCTACAAATCCAAAGCAAGGAAAGGGTGCCCCCAAACCATATAACAAAGGACCAAGCCAAGTTGGGGCTACACAGGACATCCTATCAAAGCCGAAATCAAAGAGAAACACCACGAAGATGAAGAAGGACATGGGAAAATGGTGTGAGTTCCATAAGAGCTCCACTCAAAATACAAGTGACTATCAAGCCAAGAAATCACTAGTGGTCGATATGAAGACTTCCAAATTAGATGAAAGTTCCAACTTTGAATCACAACTCGATAAGGGAAATAACAAAGGTAAGTAGATCATTGATGCGGAGCCCAGTGCCACCGTAGCCACCACCAAGATCCAGGAGATTGAGCCTGAAGATCCAGAGGAAGGGGAATGCCTCTTCCAGTCATAGATGTGGGTAAAGGGTTCTCCACTGTAGCTCATTGTCGACAGCGGGAGCCAAAAGAACCTCATTTCAACAAAGGTCATGAAGTGGCTGGGCCTAAATACTACAACACATCCATAGCCGTACACCATTGGGTGGCTTCACCATGGATGCGATCTTCATGTCAGCCAACAATGTTGCCTTCCCTATAGCATCAAGCCCTTCACGAATGAGTTATTGTGTGACATTTCTCCTCTGAAGTTTGTGATGTACTTTTAGGACAACCATACTTATGGAAATGACATGTTGTATATTGTAGAAATTTTGAATAATTTAACACATATTCAACAGAGATTATCCTGATCATGTACTATTGCGGAAAACATACACAATACATAAGCTCCTCTACGTTGATCATCAATATAGCAGCATCAATAACAATAAAACATCAAGAGCATTCACACATTAACACAGTATGTATCTCGGGGAAAGCATCTCGCTAAAAACCCCAACTATCTGTATATTAATGATTGAGTCATGTAACATTACAAAGTACAATGCTTATCACAAGCAATCCAGTACCATCTCCTCCTGTTACACACAATACAGCTAAGATCTGAATCAATCTCTGGCTCAATTCTCTTCCGTTGCTTGCCTGCCTCCTCTGCTCAATCCTGCAAGAAGAACTGATGATAATTCCAAGGCAGCCACGTCTTTCCTCGGCTAAATCACGTGAGAACAAGCTACAATACGTGCAAACTCATTGGCATACTCAATCCCCTGATTTGTGCAAGATCTGGTGCACAACTATAGTCACAACTGATAGCAATCTGATTCTCTAACACCTGTCCCTGCTGAACTGAACATGCACTGACATGCAACTGAGTTAACTGATGTATTCATTAGTTGTATTATGAGTTAATAACTTGTGAATTAATTAATAACTAATTCACCCAACTCATCTCTAGTCTATTTTTCAGTTAGACTAAATACAACCAGTTTAACAAAGCTAAACTGAACACAACTCCATCAACTGCACCTCCAGTCCACTAAACTCAACTCACTTGAGTTCTAACTGAAGTCCTGCATGCAAATATTAGTCATCCCATAGGTAAACACGTATTTCCTTCTGGGATCTACATGTACCACATCCGTAGCTCATCCTGAAGTGCTCCAAGAGAATAAGACAAAGTTTATAGTCTAAATATTATTATGAGCTAATTATATTACACTGTTCTATATTTAGACTGAGCAGTCACTCTGCTATGGTGTCACTCCGCTGTGGTCTAAAAAATAGAAGTCCATCTATTTTTTCCAACTTGATCAATCATCCATAAACAACAACCTGCAATCCATAGACATGATCCATATGTCTAAAAATAGACTTGCTCTAAAAATAGACTTGCACCAAAAATAGCCTGCGGGCCCACTTAGTGAAGGCGACTCTTCACTAAGCTCCATCATCTTGTTGCAATCTCAACACTCCCTCTCGACAAGATATGGATTATCAGCAACCCCTATCCTGCCTCGGTGGTACTCGAATTTGCTCCTTGTGAGAGCCTTCGTCAGAATATCAGCATCCTGATCCTCCGTTGGAATGTATGAAAGTAACATGATCCTTCGCTGCACACAATCT
>APFE031550462.1:71902-147975 GCA_000404065.3 Pinus taeda
CCCGGGGCTCGTAAGCTGATGAAGTGAAGTGTACAATATATACTTAAGCAGCCTTTCCTAGTTCTTTTTGTCGTTTTTAGTGTATGTCTAACTTATCTTCCTAATGTGATGTGATGAAGTTATAAACAAGTGAGTGAATGTGTGTGTATGTGGCGATTTCTAAATGCTTCTTGAATTTTAAAGAGAAAACTTGAACAATAACTTGGAATGGAATTAAAGCTTCAAATGAAAGTAAAGCATCAAACAAAAAGACCAATGGCACTAGTCCAATACCTTTACTGCTGATAAGAATGAAAATGACATCTACATTAACTCAGCTGAAAGCAAGAACATTACTCTAACTCCTCTATTGAATCTAAAGCAATGCAAAAATTAAGTGACAAATCACACTACTTAATTCTCCCTTAACATTCTGCCTTTAGCTAAATTGATCATGTGAAATAGAGTTAGGAGTGAATTAGCAATATGAGTCTAAAACTAAATAAACCAAGCTGCAATTAAATGATGTTTTGGTCCCATAAAATTTAGTGAATCATGATAAAAAGAACCATCAAGAGATTAGCAACTTGACAAAAATTGATAAAGTAAACTAGGCAAGGAAACTAACTAAGCAAGGAAACTAATGAAAATCAAAGTGAAAGTCAGCAGTTTAGATAAGACAACTTCAGATGCCACTAGTGTTAGAAAGAAGGAAAAGCACACTGTCCCGGGCTCCTAACAAATCTGTAAAAACACACACTGATCAGTCATGAAAAGTATAGAAACATAAAGCAGCATGATTCAAACTGTACATTAATATACATGGTGAATTAGAGAAAAAAGGAATGCAGGAAAGCAAATTTAAAAACTACTGTACAATGGTTGTAGCAGACAGGGGCCCTCCATCCACTTCAACCAATTAAAAAGATCAGCTACGCAGGTAAGAACAGAACTGTCTTCTTGGTATTAAATCAGCACATAATAAAACACAGTGGAGAGCGTAAACGCTATATAAAAGAGTCTTTAAAACATAGTTTACAGCAGTAAAAGATTAACTTCCAAAAAACTAACTAATCAGCGTGTAGAAACGCTTTATTTATAGCAAGAACATAAACTGTTCTGTGCGTAAACTAAGCTAACTAACAGCTAAGCAAAAGACACGTTCAGCAGCACCGTGCTCGGATTTAGGGAACGGTCATCATGGTTAATAAATCCTGCTGTTGGATTCTTGTCCCCTGCAGTCTTCGTGGCTAAAGAAGAGGCCAGCTATGACTTTCGTGCTCCAACTGAACACGGAGAGCCGTGCCACCGTTTGCAACCTTGCCTTTTGACCAGAGTTACCTCCACGTTGACCAGGGGTGTAGACGGCCAGTTTGGCTGAGCTGACAGCACACGCACCATGTACACAGTCATACAACTTGCCCATGTGGCTCTTTCCTCTGGAGGACACCTGGATCATAGCAATCAAGAAAATGGCTGCGGAATCTGGGATTGGCTGCGGAATCAGAGATCGGCTGCAGAAACCCTGTATCAGCTGCGGAATTGCAGCACTTGAACCAAAAATCTAACCCAACAGTCAATCATTAGCACAATTAGCAAATCATGTTAAAAAGTCCATTAATGCAATGAATTGAACAAGTTGATGAAGGAAATGATGACAAAAGAAGGAAATGAGTAGGAAAAGGTTGTTGGGAGGATGGGTAAATGAGTGTAGGTTTGAGGCTCAACACCTTCACCAATGAAATCATGGTGATGTATTTAGATGACATATTAATTTTTAGCCAGAGTTGGGAAGAGTACCTCCACCATATTCAACCGGTCCTTCAAATGCTGCAACAACACAAGTTGTGTGCTAACTTGGAGAAATGAACCTTTGGCCTGACCCAGGTTAAATATCTAGGATACATCATTGATGAGCGCGTGTACATGTGGACCCATTCAAGATACAAGTCATTTGGGATTGGCCATCCCCAACCACTCTAACAGAGCTCCGTAGCTTTTCGGGTCTTGCCAATTTTTACCGTAGGTTCATGTTGGGGTTCTCTCATATCACTTGGCCTTTAAGTCAAGTCACCAAGGGCAGAGTGAAAGAATTTTTTTTTTGGTAAGAAACCCAACAAAAATTGTTCTTTGAGTTGAAGAATCACCTCTGTTGTGCATGATTTCTCACATTACTAGACCTACAACAACCATGTGAGATTAAGATAGATGCCTCCGACTATGCTATTGGTGCACTTCTTACTTGGCATGGGCATCCAGTGGCTTGCCATAGTGAGACACTTTCAGACACAGCTCGAAAGTACCCCACTTATGACAAAGAAATGTATTCCATTATGCATGCCTGCCATCAATGGAAACATTATATTACGGGGAAGGAAATGATCATCCACATATACCACTAACCTCTACATCTCATACAGACACAAGGGAAGTTATAGAATGATTGTCATCAGAAATGGTCCACCTATATGCAACATTTGCATTTGAGCATTAAATATAAGAAGGGCAACACCAATAACGTCATTGATTGCCTCAGTCGACCACTAGTCATGGCGCTGATCACTGTGCTCGACTCCTATGGGCATGAGACATCAGGATGGATGCACCTTTACAAGAGCGATCCAGAATTCAACATCATATACTAGACACTCCTGGAAGGGAAGCAAGTTCCAAATTTTCACCTTCATGATGCACTGTTATGCCACCCGGGACACATCTGTGTTCCTTCAAGTGAGCGGGCCAAGATGATTTGGGAGGCACACTACAGTCGGGTCACTGGACATTTCGGAGTAGAGAAAACAATGATGGTATTGCAGAAGTATTTTTATGGGCTAAAACTTTGTCAAGATGTTGTGAAGTACATTAGATCCTGTGTCATTTCCAAACCAACCATCAAGAAAAAAGGTTTGTATACTCCTCTACCTACTCCTAACCAGCCTTGGGAATCTATCGCCATGGATTACATGTCAGGCCTTCCTTCTACTAAGCAAGGAAACGATTTTGTTTTCGTGGTCGTCGATAGATTCTCTAAGATGGCCATCATGGTAACCTGTAAGAAGAGTATCACAGCAGAGGCCACTGCTAAGATCTTCTTTGAGAGAGTGTGGGTACACTTTGGGATCCAACAATCCGTTATCTCAGATCAGGAAAAAAATTCCTGAGTGCATTTTGGTCAAATCTCTGGTCGATGCTGTATACAGAACTTACCAAGTCCATGGCTTTCCATCCTCAAACTGATGACCAAATAGAAGTTGTCAACAGGATGATCGTACACATTATGCACATGTACAAATTGAATCATCCATGCACATGGGATGAAAGTATCCCCTATGTGCAACACAACTACAACAAAGCTCTCCATAGCTCAATAGGCCACAACCCCTTTCAAGTAGGGTTGGGATTTTAGCCATTATGCCCCATTGATGTGGCCATAACATTTTCATCCACTCAGGTAGATTCGTCTCACGTTCAGTCTAAAGTTGAAAGGGATAACAACTTCAATGAGTGCATTCAACACATCTACCAATAGGTCCATGATATATTGGACAAAGACAATGCTAAGTACAAGCAACACCATGATCAACATTGAGTGCCACACAAGTTCCAGGTGGGTGACAAATTTTGGCTACATTTGTATAAGGAGAGCCTTGCTAGACCCCACCGCAAGCTTCGCTCGCTCCGATATGGGCCATACACCATCACCAAAGTCGTCGGTGACAATTCCTTCGAGATCAACATCCCACTATACCTTGGTCTTCACCCATTTTTCAATGTAGATCTCCTTTGGTCATACTTTCCCCCATTGTTGGACACATCTGACATTGCAGAATAACTAACACCAACAGAGCTCAACCTAAACTACATGGAACATGCCACAACTGATCAAATTATGGACACACATAGCATTAACACTCGCTAACATAGGATACAATTATATCACATTGTCAAAGTAGGTCAACTCCACCAGGGCAAGTGGTTCACCAGGGATCAAGTTCAACGGGAATTTCCTCACCCCATGGAGGCTTTGCATGCAATGAGGACCATTTATTCTTAAGGGAGAGGAATGATCCACGTGGATATTGGTGGCCACCCACCTCTTCCACCCAGACCTCCCAGCCAGTTTGATATGTTCCCTTGCTCATTTCATAATTTACTTCTTTTAGCAGCTTTTTGGGTCTTGAACTTTCAAAGCAATTTTGACCCCCTAAACGACGTTTTTTGGGGTCTGTGGCAAGCCCATAGCCAAAGGTAAGGGAATGTGGTGAAACTTGTAGTACTCAGCGAGAAATTTTCAACAAGGTATCGTACACACCAAATGGAGATAATATGACCAAGTTACAACCTCTAGAAGTTGGATGCCCAACTAACCCCAATGGGACCCACAAACTCTTGGTGTTACATCTCTTCGGGTAATGGTTTTGGTTGTTTAGGGTTTTATCATGTTTTCCAATAGTAAATAGGCCCTTGATCCTCATTGTAACACAGTTCAAAGGCATGTAGCCGCCACATCACTTCTCAGAGATAAGCTATCATCGCCCAAGCTATCTTATTTCCATTTTATTTGTAAGCATAGTTCAATATTTTTCTATTAATGAAATGAAGTTTTTCTATTGAATCTCTGTGTTTATTATATCTGTTAGTTGTTTCATTCTTGTTTAAGTTCATATCAACTGCATGTGCTCTGTTGTCCTGATCATGGAAGGTGGATTTTGTGTACTTCCCCAAGGTACACCCTTTACATGTATCATGTTGCTCTAGTGCTCCTTTGGGGAGGCCTGTGGTTATCTGCTACATGATATTCAAAGCACCATGATGAAAATGACCAAGTCCTCTATGCCAAAGTTCATTGGCATCACAACTCTACACGTTTTCCACCTTTCTGCTCAATGCAGCAAAATCCTTCACATCTAACTTTTATAGGTTCTTCACACAAATCCCAATCTGCTTCACCTATCCTCTAGCTATGTGTCTCAAGAATGAATTTCCTTTTCTAAAGATCACACCATAACCACGGTCTTCGAAAACTGCAAGAAATATAATATTATTCTTTAGACCCAGAACAAACATCACATCCTTGAGTCTAGGAGGGGAGCCCAACTCCCTCGATAAGCTTATTGTACCCCTCCCGGTCACATTGTACATTCCATCATCTCCCATCTCGATGTGCATCTGGAGATATTTCTCCTCCAAATCACTGAAAAATTCTCTATTCCCCGTCATATGGAACGAGGTACCACTGTTCAAGTACCACATGCTCCCCATCACTGTGTTGGCCATGCATGCAATGAGAGTAAAGTCAAGCTTGAACTATGAAGCCAAGGCCTCACCTACTGCTCCTCCTCAGGTCTTCTTTCTTATATTCTTGTGTGGATACTTTATGGCATAATGTCTGAATTCATGATAGTGAAAGCACTTGATTTTAGACAAGTCTTTCTTCTTGCCCCCTTAACTAGATTCTTCTTTGGATTGGTATTTCTTCGATTTCCCATTCTTTACCTTTCCAGCCAAGGCACAATTTTCTTCATCCTCACCCTTGGATGAGGTCTCGTCTCTAGTGTTCTGCCTTATTTCCTCCTGCACCAAGTTAGACCAAAGGCACTCCCAATTTGGTAATTTCTCCCTCCCATTCACCGAAACTTGGTAGTTGTTCCAACTCTTGTGAAGGCCTTGAAGGGCTAGGCTTACAAAATTATCCTCTACAATAATAACACCAACTTGACCAAGTTCATCACTACATTGTGTGAAACTACTCAGGTACCGTGGAATAGTCTCGTTCTTGTGCATCTTGATATTTCGAAGTTTATCCTTTAGCACCATCTTCCTGTGGTCATTACTACTCTGGAATAGATTTGTCAATGCTTTCCACATTGCATACAGAGTCTCTTTCCTGTGGATATTTGAGACTATATGGTCGCATACTCCCTCCAATATGATTATCCTCTCCTTGGCTACACACTTCTTCCATTTTGCTAAATCAGGAGCATGAGTTTTTGCTAGTTTCATGATATCATTATTAATGAATTCCTTCAATCCATTATCTTCCAGCACTGCCTTGATGTGGTCCTTCCAAGAAACAAAATTCGAGCTTCCCTTAAGGGCATACTCAAGTCTTAGTCCATAGAAAATCATCCTTCTAGCTATGAAGAATTAATCTGACAAGTTTGATCCTCCTGCAATGAAAATTTTGAAATCTCTACTCTATTGTGAATCCTTCTCTTATACCATGGAGAAATCAATGTGTGGATTTGAAACTACTCAAGAAATTTACTAAATCACAAGACTTGAAGCTACTCTACTGATCTACGGAAGTTAATTCACCATCTAGAACAGAAATCATAGACATGCAAAAGGAAACATAACACATGCACAAAGATTTATCTAGGGAAAAGCCATTGCTCAAAACTCGTCCCTATATTTATTGCATTAATAAGAGAATAGATATGAAATACATATGCTTTCTCAAGCTTGAGCACACCCTGCAAGTGTATAGTCTATCCCTTTGTTTGAGACTAACTCCGGCCAACATTTAGCCAATTTTCAAGCCCTCCAAGCTCCTATTTCCTTGCGTTGTTCCTTGAGGAAATTAGCACCTATTATTTAGGAAATTCCCTCTATTGAATTGCGCAATTCCTCTAGGTCCTTCCTCTAACTGCATGCACCACTTGTATACATGGGAATAATCTAGAACTGATAGTACATTGCCTTGGAATCTCCATCTCAACTAGGTAAGTCGAATTCTCTGCATGCCACAATTATTTTGGGTTGACTGATCAGTGAACTGGTTGATCACTAAGTGTGGTTAAAGTTCCACTTCTACAACTTGACCTCCACTAGTTCTTCTAATAGTTAGAACTAGTTTAATTGGCAATAACTTAAATTAACTTAAATAGATTGCTACAAATTAGCAATCAATCATATTGAAATGAACTCAAGCTTCCCTAACTCGAATTAACTGAGTTAACTAAGTGATAAGTGCCATGTCACCTCAGTTAACTACCAACAAGATTTCTACTATAATAGAAATTCAAATTTTCTCTAGTTTGACCAAGATAAAGTCAAACTGAGATTTTGTTGTTGTATTTTCAACAATTTATTCTTTCACATTCTATAGTCCAATATGAGGGTGATTCTATAGGTGATCAAAGTGAAGTTGACACATGTCCTTTAAAAAAAAACATTCTATAAATAAAAATAAGAATTCGGCTATAATAAAAAAAATAAAATAATGAAACACTTTCACTCTCAACCATAAATAAAATATTTCAATATACATATGAAGGAACATAATTTTATATCAAATATAGAGAAAGATACAATAATTAAAAATTTAAAAATAGTCTTATATTATTTTGTCTTTTGAATGTTAAAAATATATAATTTTTATACATTTTTTCCACACACACAGATAGATGGGGTTCACTAAGCACTGAGATAGATCAAATCGCTTGGAATAAATATTTTTTTCAAGTTTTGCAATATATTAATGGTTTGTTCCTAAAAAAATTTGATCCCTCTTGGGTGTACTAAATCCATGTCTAAGATGGATCTACACTGGTTTATTGCCGAGAGGCACACTCTACAATCCAATATGTGGATGATGTGGCATTTTGTACATGCTCAATGTGCAGTTGACATGTACCACTTTTTAAAATAAAAATATAATAATTTCTAATAAAAAATAATAAAAATAATATTATACATATTTAGTTAGTTTTAAAATGATTTCACCATTAGTTGATATTACAATCAGTGTATTACAATCGGTATGAAGAGATGTAACTATCCTTCATTTTCACTCACAACCCCCATATATATAATAATAATATAATAAAATTTTATATTTTTTCTTTGAAATATATATTTAATCAAGATATTTTCAATACAAAACTTAATTATTTGAATATCAATGCCACACACACACACACACACACACACACCACATTATATATTAAAATTAAATTTTGTGGTCAAAATATTTTAAATATTTATTATTTTACATTTTAGTTTTTTTTTTGTGTATTTTTTATTCAATTTTGTTTAAAATTCATCAAAGATTGGTTGGAATTTTAAGTTCAAGTTGTGTAGATTAAACAATCCCAGTGTCAAAAGAAATTTAAAAACACAATTTAAACAATGATAAATTTCGATCAAATCTCTTAAAATAATAATTGTTCAAATTTTACGTTATGAAAATGATTTACTCTTTAAAAGTTTTGATCTTCTTAGTGACAATTAAATCTATACTTGAAATAAATCTATATTAATTTAGGTAAATAAGTGACAAAAATAAATAAACATAATTCTCTAAATAAATAACAAAGAGAAAGATAACATAATTATCTAAAGACACTTGTGCCCAGTGCAACATCATCTTTCCAACTATCTCTCAACTCTTTTTTTTTTTTAAGGGAGTTGTCTTTAACGCGACCTTTTTGGGAGCTTTTCCGGTGGATTTTTCTAGTCTAGTTTCTCTAAAGCCCAGCAGGATTTCATTGAAATCATAAGATTGATGGGTAAACACTCCACAATAGAAATGGCCTAGGGCTTTTTCATGGTGCTGAATCCATATATACAGTTAAAAAACTAATTTAAATAACACAAATCAAGATTTCACATCAAAAATTTCACCAGATTCTGGCACCGGAATCTCCAAAAAATCGCATTATAGACAACTTTTTTTTTAAGTGGTGATTTGGAGAACTTATCCTCATGTCTTTCTCCAAGAGAAGTTATACGACAAAAATAACACCATGTCAAATACATAAATAAAAGATATGAGAATCCGTAAAGATATAAAGAGGGATTCCTTCAGCAGAGGCCAAAGAAATAGCATAAACATAAAGATGTGAAGATCGACGTGGAAATCACATCTTTTGACTTCTTTTCACTGTACTAATATTCCGTGTCCAAATCACATATTGGACGTCTCTTGGCCTCTCGGCCTCTTTAAATTCCAATTTCCTCCAATTAACGAGCAAAGAGCTCTTGCTTTTTATCTTGGTCCTCAACTTTGATATTAAGATATTTATAATATTCTCAACTTTGATATGAAGATATTTAAAATATTTTTCTAATAGTGGAGAAAAGTTGCAATTATAAGTAATTCAGTTGAATTTTTTTTAAGGTGAATAAGCAAGAAATTTAATACATATGTTGATAAAAAAAATGGTATTGGTAGTACGTTTACTACCTTTATAATATTCTTTTGACCCTTAAGATCGAGTTGCAATTACAAGTAATTAAGTTGAATTTATTTAATTGCATTCATTTCATTTGGAGTTAGATTTTTAAGAAGAATAAGTAACAAATTCAATACATGTCTTGATAAGAATGGTATTTGTAGCCCATTACCACCGTTTTCACATGTTTGTCAAAAATAAAAATAATGGGTTTGAAATTTTTATTTTATTTTTTTATTTTATTTTTAATTTTTAAAATATAAATAATAATAAGAATGAAATATAAAATGTGTATTAGTTTTAAGGGTTAGTTTTGTTGTTAAGTATTTTGCCAATTGGAAGGTCATAGGGTCAAATCTTTTTGACGCTTTTGGGGTGTTAGGCTCTATTTGTTTGGCTGCAGGTAGATCCCTTTAGGTTGATCTTCCTTGATTTTCTTATAGATGTAGCTGTCACTACATCCCTTCAGGTTGATCTTCTTGGATTTTCTCGTGGATGTAGCAGCCATTAGATCCCTTCAGGTTGATCTTCCTGGATTTTCTCGTGGATGTAGCGGCCACTAGATCCCCTTCAGGTTGATCTTCTTGGATTTTCTCGTGGATGTAGCAGCCATTAGATCTCTTCAGGTTGATCTGCTTGGATTTTCTCATGGATGTAGCGACCACCTAGTGTCTGTGAAAAAACAAAGTGTATCTCATTTTATCGTATATTTAAAGTTGGTTTATATATATATATATATAAACAAGTTCTACGTAGTAGTTAGTACCTGTCGCTTCGTTTAAATATAGTTAATTAATATAGTTTATTGGAGTTTGGACTGTTGATAGGCTGTTAGCTAATCAATTAAAGCCTCCATTAAAAAATTGAAATGAAAGTGAAAATGTTGTGCTAAAATGTTGCCTTTTGGTGAGCACCCTACTTCATTGGCTATAATGAAGCTTTATAACTTTATTTCTTTGTAAGTGTTTAGTTCAAACATTCAAATTGATATGGAAAAACTTAGTTTCAACTTAATGAGATGTCAATTCCGAGAAACTTGTTTTGCACAAACATTTGTCTCCTACAAAGTTCATGGGCATTGTACATGATTGATATAGAATTGAATGCAATTGTGTTTGTGATAGTGAAGGCAAAGAAATATGAGACAAAATTTTTATTGTTATCTCTCAAATGGTGCTTCTTTTGGACAACAAAATGGAGTTGGATGATTGTAATTTGTGACTTAGTATTAAATTAATTTTTAAAGTAAATTATAAAGACAAGTTAATTAATATATGAATAATAGGCAATAACAATTGTTTTACTATTAATTATTTTAATTACTAAATTGTAACTACCACAGTTATATAAAGTAATCACTAGTAATTGTAGATATACATCACAACCTTAGTTTTTTATTATCGTCAAAATTTAAAAAAAAAAAATAAAAAATAAAAAATAAAAATAAAAAATAAAAAAATAAAAAAAAAATAATAAAAAAAAAAAATAAAAAATCATTTTTTAAAAATTAAATAGTTTTTCTAATCAAAATACCTAGTTCCCAAAACATTTCATATTGTGAATATATATAATATATTTATATATATATATATATATTTATATATATATATATATATATATATATACACATTTGTATATGAATTAAATTGGCTAAATTTGAAACATTAAACTTGAATAAAACTAAGAATATTATTGCAATACATTAGAGCATTTTAACAAAATTCACAAATCAACTTTTTTCATGGTAATCGAGACCAATCTTCTATGTCTGGTATGAGGAAAGAAGATAAAACAACTTTAGCAAACCAATTGAAAAAGATGAGAAAATGAAGACTATCATCCCAATAAATGTTGAGCAATCTCTCATTTTGCGGTGACTTGAAGAAGAATCTGGAACTTCAACGAAGAATCTGGAACTTCAAAGCAGGATCCTGGTAATATCCCCACTACTTCACACTACTAGAATTAGTCTGGATCTCATACCCCAACCTCTGCATAGAATTTGAATCCCCTAAAATGAAATGAGGAGCTCTAGAGCATTGCATTGAATTTGCCACCCGCCAAGTGTCCACCTCAGTTGGAGTTTCAAATCCTCTGACCTGAAAAAATAGACACATGGGAAGACATTAATGACAAACACACAAAAAAAGAAGAAACTTCTTGAATTCTTGAATTCAAGAAGATCAATTTCTTGAATTCTTGCATTCAAATTTCTTGTAATAAGATCAATTTATTGAATTATTGATACACCTTAGAGGTAGGAATGACTCTTTTGGGATTGTTTGGCATAATATTTTTTACTATATCAGTGATCATAGAGGAGGAGCTCCCACTCCATAGACAATCATAACAAGGATATTTAATGTAAATTTCATCATGGCATGGTCAGTTTTGGAAATTACTAAAGATAAGAGAATAAATTACATATAAATAAATTTAATAATAATAAAAAAATAAAGTAATTGACTCAAATATTAATTGAAATTGAAACGGAGAAAAAAAACTATTGAAAAAGAAAAAAAATAGTATAACTCAAATTAAAAGATGTGTATATTATATATATATTATATGATATTTTTTTTAATTTATTTTTTCTAATTTAAAATTTGTCATTTTAAATTGAAAATATTGAGAAAAAAATATAATTCATGAAAATAGAAATAATAGAAAAAATAAAAAAAGTTAGATAAAAAGACATAAAACTAAAAACAAAAAAATAGTAATTAATAGAAATAGAAGTTGTTAAATAATGAATCCATACAGGTGAGGATAGTTTTAAAGAAATGGAAGTTACTAAACAATTCATAATAAGACTTCAACCAATCAGCTTACAAATAAATAAATTTAAATAATAATAAAAAATAACAAAAATTGAATTACTAATGTTAAACTATGGATAAGTTGTAGAATTTTTCGGTCAAAGGCAAATTAATATGCAATCAAAAACAAAACTCAATGTGCAATACTATACTTACCACAAGTGTAATAAATAACAATTTTAATATATATAATGACAATGGTATTTGTTATACATCACAATTATTATTATTATTATTATTTTAATTCATAAAAGTTTTTTAAGATTCTAAACAGTATAAGTGAGTGATGATTAAACTTCATTAGACATAGAAATTGAAATGTCAATTTCATATTCATCATGTGAATCTTTATGATTTAAGTGTAGACTTGGTTGGGGATGATGCTAAGTGTGACTGACATTACAAGATTGTGTTATTAAGGAAGCGGTAGTTTTGCAAAAAAATTGTTTTGAGAAAATTGTGAATAGTTCTTAATTATAATTTTATTTTGTTTATTCATAAATTTATATAAAGATTTATATGGTGGATAATGTTTACATCAAGAAAAATTTAAATTTTATATAATTTTTATAATGTTAGATTATTGGTTATATCATTTTGTACCAATGTCTCTTTTTCTTCTCTTTTTTGCTTTACAATATTATTGATTGTGTAAGCTTATTGGTTTATATCATTTTGTACCAATGTCTCTTTTTCTTCTCATCTTTTGCTTTACAATATTATTGATTGTGTAAGCTTTTATAATGAACTTTTTGTTTTCCATTCACAAAATTCATTAGATTCGTAACCTTTTACAATAAATAATGCTTCCATCTCACAATTTTACTAAATTTATAACTTTTAAACCATAAATTCACCTAACCATGTAACGTGATCTTGACTTTATATCTTTTTGTAATGAACTTGTAACTTTTAAAACATAAATTCACCTAACCATGTAACAAGATCTTGACTTTTGTATCTTTTTGTAATAATTTTTTTTATTTCCATTCTCAAAATTCATTGGAAGTGTAAACTTTAATAATAAGTAATATGTTTTATATCTCACAATTTTACTAAATTAATAACTTTTAAATTATAAATTCACCTAACTATATAACATAACCTTGACAACACAAAAAATTAACCATCATAAAGGTGCACTTCTTACAATATTTTTCCTTCCATAATATTTTATAAAAAAATACTCTAATATTATGAAATATAAAAATAAAAATAAAAATATAATAATATCTTTTCCAACTTGTGGAAAAATATTGATATCAATAAAGTATCTTTTGTGCAAAAATATCTAAATAGATAAACTATGGTACATAAAAGAAGTACGTATCCAAAGATAAGATATTATTGCTATTCAATAGATCGATAATAACCTCCATATCAATCACAAATATTAGATATGATGATATCATGAAAATTCACTATCCAACAAAGTATTTGAGAAAGGGAAAGGGATTGACGTTTACAAAATTGGTGCTTTTATTTTAATATTATTTCATTTTTATGGGCAAAGATACATGTAATGCAAGGTTGGCTTACTCCAAATATATATAAATCCTCGTCCACATCCATAAATAAATATATATTTGAATCACCAATCATTTAGAGAGAAGAAAAGCTAAAGAACAACAATCTCTAATGGGAGGGTCAACATGATTCCATCCATCAAAATATTGTTGTAGCAAAATCATAGACAACACGGGATAAGGGATAAGGATCAAGACCCTCCTCTGGTCCAAAGAGATAAGGATCAAAATGCTAAGGCCTTTTTTGCATCACCTTTTTATGCATGACAAACATGCTACCTCATAACAATGATGAAGAAGCTATCCTGATGTGGTTGAGAAAGAGAAAGCCAAATCTCTCTAGAACAATGATGAGAAATTTATGAAGATGTGATTGAGGAAGAGGGAAAGGCCAAAGATTTTTAAATGCCAAAAAAATCCTTAGGGGTGAAGAAAATGAAGGTGATAAACATTTAAGAGAAAGAAAAATACAAAAACCAACATTAACATCTTAAAATCAATAATTTAATTAAGCTCTCTACAAAAATATCCTAAGCAAATAAAGTCAACTCAATGAACATTATAGGTTATTTCCTTGAAAAATTGTATTAACAGGTATTGCTTTTATATTTTGGTATATACTATCGACTAATTAAAATTAATCAGGTAAAAAAATAAAATTCAAATTAATTTAAAATAAAAGCAAATAAATTTCTATTGAAAATCTCTTCTTTTAGGAAATTATAAAATATAAATTACAATTATAACATTATGAAACTTTTCTAGTTAAACCATAATTAATGATAGATAGATAGATAAATAGATAGATAGGGTGTAAATATAATACCATATATAATATTTTTATTAGCCTTTGCCTTCGGTAGCGGAGGAAATATAGTGATCGATGGATCTTTATCAAGCATTAAATTTCTTTAACGAACCATTACAATCATGGTTTAACCAATGTTTCAATAGAAATATTCGATTAAACAATTTTTTGTGCAAAGTTTAACTTGGACCTGTTATTGTAGGCAAATGAGTATGATTTTATTAAAACTTGGGATAATGGTTTCAAATTATTTCAAATTTCACTTGAATACTAATTTAATGCTAGCTTGTACTTAGCATTACTTGGGAAACATTTAATATTTTTGTTCTCCACCCATCGAAAAACATATCCCATGTTGTCCACAGCTTTGTGGCAAGCTGCATGTCGTCACTTCCCTCGTGTTGGACACAATATTGCCTTTCTGTGGCCAAATTACAGACAAATAACCTCTCTGGGTATGAACAAAAGCTCAATTTCTTACTGAGTCACCATTTGAGTAGATTAATCGCTCTTCCAAAAGCTACCCGTACACAGAGCTAATTCTAATAGTCATTCAAGGCAGGCAAATGTACTAGTGTTGAATATTAATGTGGTTATATGATGGAAACAGAGAACCATAGCCATAAACTGGAGCTTGAGGAAGATCACTGAGCCTCTAGAATAGTTTGAGATTATGCCAAAGAAATTTACTTTGAAGGGAAGTTGTTATGAAACCAACTCACAAAAAGATAGAAAAGATAGATCAACACCTTAGAAATAAGCCTCTTCAAGGGGGCAACCTCCTTTACATTACACAAATGAATAATTCTTTGATGATAGAAATGACAATACCTCCTTTCTATATATAGGAGTCTAAGGGGTCATAATATAATCAAAGCCGGCATAACAATAATAATGTAAGGGCACAATAATAACAATGTGGGGACTACATGGGAACAACAATATAATAAGGGGGTTGTACTAATAACAATAAGGGGTTACAATAGTAGTATAGGGACCCAACACGCCCCTCTCCTTCAAAAAATGTTGTCCTCAAAGTTTGAGTAGTTCTTGACACTTCTGTATAAAATTATTGTCCTCCCATGTGGAATCTTCAATAGGTAAGTTCTTCCACTTGATGAGATACTTTGAAATTGATCGATTTCGTAGTTGTTGGGTTCTTGTTTCTGTGACTGCTCTAGGTTCCAATATGATTTTTCCTTCCTGATCAAGTTTTGTCAATATTGTTTGAACTGGGATCTTCTGCAAATTTTGAATGAGTGGCCACACTTCTTCGCCCTTCTTCCATTTATCCCTTTCTTCTTTCATCCAATCTTGTTGGATAATAGAAATAGCACAAAACAATGCTTCCACATCCTCATCCTTTCTTGTGAGTGCATCTGCAACAACATTTTTCTTCCCTTTTTTCTAGATGATTTCAAAGTCATACCCCAACATATTTGTGACCCATTTTTTCTGTTATTCTAAAGATAATCTTTGTTCTAAAAAGCATTTATGACTATCATGATCCACTTTTACCTTGAAGTGTCTTCCCATTAGGTAAGGTCGCCATTTCTTAAGTGCATGTGGTATTGCTAACATTTCCTTCTCATAAATAGCTTGCTTGAGATGTAACCGTAAAAATACCCAATCACCTACATCAAAACTTCTTTCACTGTGATGTTGATCTACCTGTTGTTTCTTTTGATTCTGCACCAAAGTGGCGTTATCCTTTAAGAGTTGGAGAACTTGTTGTTGATGTCCGATGTGATCTTTCACTGCTTGAATCTTTTTTTTCTTGATATATCCTTTTATCTTAAGAGTTTGAGGAGTGGTAATTTCTTCCAATGCATTACAAGATATGGTCAGATTCATTTCTTGATGCTTGATGTGATCTTTCACTTCTTGAACCTTTTTCTTCTTGATATGTCCTTCTATCTTGATAGTTTGAGGAGTGGTAATTCTTTCCAATGATTTACAAGATATGGTCGGATTCATTTCTTCTTTCTCGATGTGATCTTTCACTTCTTAAACCTTTTTCTTCTTGATATGTCCTTCTATCTTGAGAGTTTGAGGAGTGGTAATTCTTTCCAATGATTTACAAGATATGGTCGGATTCATTTCTTCTTTCCCTGGGGTTGGTTCCTGGTGTATATCCTCTTCTTTTGATGTTTTTTGATCAGTTTCTTCCTCCTCTTCACAATCTATGTAAAATAATTTCTTCTCATCACACTTATGACCTTTAATGTATTTGTTATCACAATTTTAACAAAGCCCTTTTTCTCTTTTTTTTTCTTCCAATTGTTGTGGTGTCACCCTTGTAGGTTGTGGAAGGCTAGGAGAAACAACACTTCCATCTTTATAGTTGTGAGGGGTAGACTTCCTTGTTCCCATAATTTTGATTTCCACTTTTCTTGTCAACTTGAATGCCTTCTCTAATGAATCAAGTTCCCAAAGATGAACCTCATGTTGAATGTTATCATTTAAAGTCCCTATGGAGACATCAATCCTCTGCTTCTCTGGAATATCATTTTTGCTTATATTCAATTGTTGAAAGTCCTCAATGTGCTATCCATTGAACACTTTTGTTTGATATTTATCAATTAGCTAAAGAAGGAGTTTCTCCTTGTATGCTCATAATGTACTATCATTTCCTTCGTGAAAATTGACCACGTAACAAGTGGTTTACGAGAACAAATCCCTTTATACCATAAATATTGATCTGGTTCTAAATATGAAGATGCAATACGTACCTTTTGTAACAGTTGCACCTCATGTAGATCAAAATATTGCTCCATTGTAGTATCCAATTTACCAGATCATTTCCATCAAACTTCCTCATATTGCCTTCTCTTGATTTTAAGAGATCAATATTCAAACGGCTGTATCTCTGTAATTTCAGATCTCCAAGTTCTTAAATTGCATTCTGCAGTAGCCCTTTGAGTCCTCTTTCTAACCCTGCAAATCTAATCAAGATTGGTGATCCAAAATGGATTCAGCATAGCCTCCAAATCAAAAGTCTTCAAATATAGGTCAAAGTGAAATAAGGTTGAAGAGCTCATTGAAATGAATCCAATGGTGCAAAGCACATGCAAATTCGTGTTCGGATAAGGAAATTAGAGCTAAGCAAATATTCAGGTCAAAAGTCAATGCCTACATCAGCAGGACATGTGGAAAACCGGGAAAGAGTCATAGGTTCTTGATGATGTTAGCGCAGAAGATGATGTGGCAGTTTGTGATTGGTTCATACCATAGGCGATGAGGATCAGTGATTAAGATCAGAGATCATCTGATCAAATGAGATCAATGCATATTGCGTCAAAACATGCAGGTAGGTTATCCTAGAAAATAGATGCGATAAAGTTATGAAAAAGAAGTTAAACTCTTTGAGTTCCGACATGAGAGCGGTAAATGGCTTATTGCATGCCTTCAAGGTAGGAAGTGGTTTTTGATCAAGAGCACATGATTCCAGTCAGCGCTTGACATGTAGCCTCTTGAAACCACTTCTCACGTGCCTTCGGAGAATTAGTAACCGTGCTAGTTGGAGTGCGAGACCGTGCGCTAGCTGTCGGATCCCATAGGATAGATCAACAGTGTGGAATGTCAATATCAGTTGATGAGTGGGACATGATATCCGTTAGATGGTCTGTTCTCGAGATCAGCGCCAGGGAAGGGCCGGACGGTTGGGTTCCACCTCGTACACACCAGTCCTTTAGTTTATATTCTATTTCTATTATAAAAGTATTGTTCCACGTTTATTGCAATTTGTAACTGTATGTGTTATATAAACACCATAACACAGAAAAGTTGATAGAGGAGTGTGTTGTGAATCATTCTAGGGGGTCTAGAGATCAGAGTGACCAAGTGCGGTCGAGTGTATACTAATTTCGACTCGAAGATTTGAGTTGAACACATTGGTGAGATCCATTGTCATGTTTGAGACTCTGTTTTTGAGCTCGCATCTGTAACAACTATTTGAAGAACATAATAAAGAGGTCAGAACTGGAAGCTAAAGGACCAGGAGATGTAGCTAGGAAGTCTGATGAACTCCTTTATCAGTTTTGGTTGTGTTGATATGTTTGATTGTGTTTTTATAATGGTTTAAGTGTTTATGTTATTGGAAATCTTATCGATCCAGTACATTAAGTAACATAGGAAACTTCACACATAGTCTGTAATACCTTTTTTCGATATCGGATCAAGTGGTATTAGAGCTTTAGGTTTTTAAGGTTTGACAAGTTTGTGTGGAGATTTGAATGCTTACTAGGTTGAAGGTCAGACGAGGTGAAGGTGAACTTGTTGAGGCGAATCCAAAAATTGGGACGGTCTTTTCACGAAGAAGGATGGCAGATGAAATGCTACTTGGGTCAGAATCCCAATTCTTGGATAGTTTCATGAAAATACATGCCATGGTGGAAGAAATGTATCATGAGTTTAAAAAGGGCAAAGTTGAAGGTACTTCATCACCTAGACCAAACAAAGGAGCAGAGGAACCTTTTCTTTTGTCCCACCAGATAAAGAAGATAAAGGAAAAGGAGAGAAGCCTCCTCCATCTCCTCCATCATCACCATCATCGTCATCATCATCATCTTCTTCTCATAAAATTAGTTCTTCTAAGAAGAAGAAAAAGAAAGCCTCTTTGATCAAATTAGATGTAAAATCTGATTTTCCAATTTATGATGGAGAGCTTAATGCTGAAAAGCTTGATAATTGGATAAGGAAAATTGATGTATATTACAGGGTGTAGAAAGTTGATTCAGAAAGGAAGAAGATCCAGCTAGCTAGCCTTCGACTTGGAGGAACAACACTTGTGTGGTGGGAAGGCAAGACACAAGCAGATCTCCAAAAGCATGGTAAAATCATTTCAACTTGGAATGAATTTGTTTCTGCCATTATCCTTTGGATTATATGCAGCAAGAAATGATGAGTTGGAAAACAGTATGTCCATTGAAGGGTCAAAGCGTTCAGAGTTATACTCAATAATTTCGTAAGAGAGCTTTAATATTAGGCATATCATTGGACTCACCAGAGACCTTGTTAAAATATATAGGTGGTCTTCATAGTTATTTGAAGCATACTATACTTATGTTTAATCCCACTAGCTTATATGATGTATTAGTCCAAGCAACTCATCTAGAGGCTAGAGGTAAAAGTGTAACCCCATATGTTGGGAAATCATCAAAATCTATTGAAAGCAAGAATAAAGGCAAGATGAAATTGAAATGGATGGAGAGAAAAACAAACACTATGAAGAAGGATAAACCTTCATGCACTTATTGTAAGAAGGAAGGACATGATGAGGCACACTGTTGGTCTTTGCATCCAGAATTGAAGCCTAAGAAGTTCGAGGGTAAAGAGCGAAAGAATGATGCTGCTATTCAAAAGGATTTGGGATCAGACTTAGATGACGAGACAACAGTTACATCTACAAGTATAAAAGGTAAATATCATGAAGCATCTATAAGTAATTCTTCACATTCCGTTTATAATGAAAGTAATGAGAGGAAAAGAAATGAGCTATTTCATATTAGAGTTATTTCCAAGCACACTAAGATTGATACTTTATTTGATAGTGGGTCACAAGTTAATTTGATTTCTGAAACAATTGTAAAGAAGTTGGGTTTAGAAACAAAACCTCATACAAAGCCATAACCATTAGGTTGGGTGTGTGATAAAACAAACCTACAAGTTACGAACAATGTAAACTTTGTTTTGCTATTAGGTCAACATTTGCAGATGGGATTGAGTTAGATATATTCCCATTGGGCATATGTGGAATTTTATTAGGAAGTCCATACTTGTATGATAGAAAAGCTATCTTCTATCAAGCTAAAAATAAGTATCAACTCACTAAGGATGGAATTGAATATATTGCAAGGGCTCATAAACACAAAGATAACTTCGCTCTCATAAATTGAGGACAGATGAAAAGAATTGTAAATTCAAGTAAATTCAGGTAACCAATTTTTACTAATGATTGTAAAAGCAAAGGATCTTGATAAATCCGATGCATTCCAAGATTGTAATCCTGAACAAAAATAAGAACTAGTTAAAGTTTTTTCCAATTATGTTATTCCGTTTCAAGAGCCTAAAGGGCTTCCACCCAGGCAAGAGATAGCGCATGAAATTTATTTGTAGCAAGATGCTCCACTACCTAACATTGGAATGTACAGGTTATCAGATCTAGAGAATGCAGAGATAAAGAAGCATGTACAGGAATTGCTCGATAAAAGGTTCATTCGACCAAGCACATCACCGTGTGGATCACCTATTGTGTTGGTGCAAAAGAAAGACGGTTCGTGGAGAATGTGCATTGATTTTAGAGCACTAAATAAAATCACAATAAAGAATCATTATCCTCTTCCTCGTATTGGGAATTTATTAGACTATTTAAAAGATGCAGTTTACTTCTGTAAATTAGACTTGCAAAGCAGCTACCATTAGATTAGATTTGTAGAATAGGATGTATGGAAAAATGTTTTCAAGATTAAGCAAGGACTTTATGAATGGTTGGTTATGCCTTTTGGCTTAACTAATGCTCTTGCTACATTTATGCATGTCATGAATGATGTATTTAGACCATTTATTGATGATTTGGTAATAGTCTATTTAGATGATATTATTGTTTTTAGTAGGACATGGGATGAACATGTAAAGCATGTAAAGCAGATTCTACATGTTTTAAAAAGAGAAAATCTCTATGTGAAATTGTTAGAATGTGAATTTGGCAGAACATCTTTGAATTATTTGGGTTGTATTGTAGGGGGTGGTGAATTGAAGATAGATTCCTCTAAGGTCGAATTCATTGTAAACTGGCCTAAACCCATACTGCTATAGAAGTTAGAAGTTTCTTAGTGGCAGTGAAATATTGGAGAAAGTTTATTACTAACTTTTCGTTGATTGCAGATCCTTTACATGCTTGACAAGTGTGAAACAGGTGTTTCAGTGGTGAGGAAAACAACAGAAAGTTATCGACACCTTGAAAGAAAGGATCAATACAACACCAGTACTAGTACTGGCAGATCTTCAACATCCATTTGAGATTGAGACATATGCAAGTGACTATGCCATGGGGGCAATGTTGATGCAGCACAAAAAGCCTATATGCTTTCATTCTGAGACATTTACTTCGGCAGTAGTTAACTATCCTACATATGATAAAGAATTGTATGGACTAATTCAGAGTGTTAAAAAGTGGAAACATTACATAATGGGTAAAGAAACAATCATACACACAGATCATCAACCACTTCAATATTTACATTCACAAACTAAATTGCAAAAATCAAGACATTACAGGTGGATGGGTTTTCTACAACAATTTCATATTGTTATTAGATATAAGAAGGGCATACATAATAAGGTTGTAGACATGTTATAAAGACCAATCATAAATGTATCCACTATACTTAAGCATAACTCAGTAATTCATGAAAGTTACATTGAACAATATGATCAAGATACAAATTTTAAGGATGTATATGCAACTTTAAGTCATGGCAAGCAGGTAGAAGAATTGGATTACTATATAAAGGACAAATTCTTATATCATTTGGGAAAGTTATGCATTCCACAAAATGAAAGAGTTAACATAATTCGAGAAGCACATACTTCTCCCATATCAGTTCATTTTGGTGTAAGTAAAATAGTTGCACAATTACAAAGGTTCTGTTATTGGCTACGAATCAATGAGATAGTTTCTAGATATATCAAAGGATGTACTATGTGTGCTACAAACAAGCTAAGTAATAGAAAATTAGGCTTGTATACTCCACTCCCAATTCCTTCTCATCCTTGGGAAAGTGTTTCCATGGATTTTGTTTGGGGATTGCCAAAATCTAGAAAGGGTCATGATTATTTGTATGTAGTTGTGGATAGGTTCAGTGATATGTGTATTTTGATACCATGTAAGAAACAGGTCACAACTGAACAAACTACAAAGTTGTACTTTCAAAATGTATGGGTTCATTTTGGGTTACCCACTTTTATTGTATCTAATCAAGATTCTCTATTTGTAGGGAAATTTTGGTCAAGTCTATGGGTATTAATGGACACAAGGTTAAAGAAGAGCACAACATTTCATCCACAAACAGATGCTCAAACAGAAGTGGTCAACAGGACAGTGATATAGTTGCTTCGAGGATATTGCAGCAAGCATCCCAAACTTTTGGATGAGCATTTGTGTTATGTGCAGCGTGCTTACGACCATGCAAAACATTTTTCTACTTAGAGATCTCTTTTTGAGACTTGTTTTGGTTTTATAACAAAGTCTCCCTTGGATTTTGTCTTTAGTAAAGACATAGAAGTTTATGGACACAGTGATGTGGACAAAGCAACCAAGTTCATTGAACAAATCCAGAAAATTCACCAGGCAGTACAGGAACAACTGGAAAGAGTTCAAGCCAAGTATAAGGCGCGACATGACAAGCATCGGGTTGAGCATAGTTTTCAAGTTGGTGATCAAGTCTGGTTGTACATCAGCAAAGAAAGATTACAAGGGGAAGGTAAAAGGTTGAAACCAATTAGATATGGTCCTTTCAAAATACTTGATAAAATTGGTGAAAATGCTTTCCACCTAGATCTACCAGCTTATATGCAAATCTATTCAATCATTAATGTTGAAAACTTGAGGTTGTATGAACCTTCATTGATTGAAGGCCCCGAAGAGAAAGGTTAGCTCCCTTCCATTGAGGATCTATTGCCCAAGTATCTCAATGATTTACGAGAGGACATAGTTCTTGACAGGAGGATAAGAACTTTGTGATGAGGGAACATTGAGTATCTTCGATTTGGCCTCAAAGGTACAAATGCAAGTAAAGCACAATGGATAGAGATTGGAGAAGTGAAGGAACTTTATCGTCACTTACTCAATAGCTAAAACCAACTTTTGGTGGACCAAAAGCTTCTAGTGGGGAGGAGTGATCCAAAATTGATTCAGCATAGCCTCTAGATCAAAAGTCTTCAAATACAGGTGAAAGTGGAATAAGGTTGAAGATCTTGTTAAAACGAAGCCAATGGCGCAAACCACATGAAAATCTGAGTTCGAATAAGGAAATTAGAGCTAATCAAAGATTCAGGTCAAAAGTCAATGTCTATGTCAGTAGGACATGTGGCAACCTGGGGAAAAGTCACAGGTTCTTGATGATGTCAGTGCAGAAGATGATGTGGAAGTCTATGATTGGTTCATACCACAGGCGATGTGGATCAACAATCAAGAGTGGAGATCAATGCATATCACATCGAAACATGTAGGCAAATTATCTTGGAAAATGGATGCAATAAAGTTATGAAAAAGAAGCTAAAATATTTGAGTTCCGACAAGAGAGCGGTAAATGGTTTATCGTGTGCCTTCAAGGTAGGAAGTGGTTTTCGACCAAGAGCACGTGATTCCACTCAACGCTCGACATGTAGCCTCCTCAAAACCACTTTCTTGTGTGCCTTCAGAGAATTAGTAACCATGCTAGTTGGTGCGTGAGATCGCACGACAACCGTCAGATCCCACAGCATAGATCAACAATGCAAAATGTCCAGATCAGTTGATGAGAAGGACGTGATAGCCGTCAGATGGTTTGTTCTTGAGATGAGCCTCGGGGAAAGGCCGGATGGTCAGGGTCCACCTCGTGTCTACCGGTCCTTTCATTTATATTCTATTATAAATGTATTGTTCCACGTTTATTGCAATTTGTAACTGTATGTGTTATATAAACACCATAACACAGAAAAGTTAATAGAGGAGTGTGTTGTGAACCGTTCAAGGGGGTCTGGAGGTCAGAGTGACCAAGTACAGTTGAGTGTATACTCGTTTCGACTCAAAGATTCAAGCTGAACACAACAATGAGATCCATTGTCATGTTAGATACTCTATTTTTTAGCTCACATCTGTAACAACTATTTGAATAACATAATAAAGAGGTTAACACTAGAAGCTAAAGTACCAAGTGATGTAGCCAGGAATTCTAGTGAACTCCTTTATCAATTTTAGTTGTGTTGATATGTTTTCTTGTGTTCTTATAATTGTTTAAGTGTTTATGTTATTGGAAATCTTATCGATCCATTGCATTAAGTAACATAGGCAAGTTCACACATAGTTTGTAATACCTTTTTCAATGTCAGATCAATTGGATTCTGCAAGGAAGCGTTATGTCAAATATCCCACGATGACCTAATTATAGACTTGTTCAGTAGAGCACACTTGTACGAAGTACCACGTGTCATTGTTTAAACCTTAGGACCTAAAACTGATATACAGAAAACTACAGTTCGTCTTTCTTTTGCAACTTCTCACAAAATTTCAATCTGATGCTCAGAGAGAAAGTTATGATGATTTTCCCAAGGTCACTTATTTAGGATGTAATTCGGGAGTCTGCAAAAACCCTAAATTCCTCAGATCATATATCCAAAAATATAGCGATACAAGATTTGAAATTTGGAACCGAGGTTAAGACTGATTAATTCTCAATTGGTTTTTTTTGTTTAGCTTCTGAAACTTCATAGTGAAAAAGTTATAATGAAAATTTCACGATGACCTATTTTAGATGAAATTCTGGAGCTTGCAAAAACCCTATCTTCCTTAGATGATGTCTCCAAAAATATAGCGAGACAATATCTAAAATCCAGTCCCGAGGTTCTGTGCAATTTCATTTCAAATGGTTTTTTTTTAGCTTCTGAAACATCGCAAAAAAATAATCATAGCAAAACTTCTATGATGACCTATTTGGAGCAGTGAAACCCTAGAATCCAAAGCTCTGATACCAAATGTTATGAAACCAACTCACAAAAAGATAGAAAATATAGATCAACGCCTTAGAAATAAGCCTCTTCGAGGGGAAACCTCCTTTACATTACACAAATGAACAATTCTTCGATGATACAAATGACAATACCTCCTTTCTATATATAAGAGTCTAAGGGGTCATAATATAATCAGAGTCGACATAACAATAATAATGAAAGGGCACAATAATAACGATAGTGGGCTTCTATGGGCACAATAATAAAAATATGGGGACTACATGGGAACAACAATATAATAATGGGGTTGTACTAATAACAATAAGGGGTTACACTAGTAGTATAGGGACCTAATAAAAGCATGCATAATAAGCTTCTACTCTGCCTTAGCAAAAACAGTTGCAAAAAAACAGTTAATAGTACATCTAAACTTTTCTCTCAAGCTTGTATACCATATGCTTAACTAGTCAGACCTTCTAAATGGGGACAAAACAATAGGTAAGAGGTAAAAAAATCAGTTCTGAGATTTCTAATGCAGGAATTGAGTACCTATTTGACCTTTTTCCTCCATTTTTTTAATAATAAATAGGCACATATTCATTCATGATCATACATGTAATATATCCTAAATAAGCATTGGTAGCAATTTAGGGTTTGACCTACAACACATTGATAACAATTTACAATATGACCGATAATCACTTTCTACAACTGTAGCATAAGCTTCTAGCTCTAATGATGTTGGAGATCTAACATATATGAAATAGACATTGATAGCAATTTATGATATTGACTTGCTTACATCCATGTCATGTAGAACTCCACATTGGCCCAATAGGGAATGTCATACCCCTTGAGCTTGCATTCCTCTGTGACTGAGCATTACAAGATGAAGTGACCTGGAGGGCATCGTCATAGCTTCTCCTTCAACACAATGTTCAAGCAAGGAAGCTTTTTAATGTCCTTTTCATCCACTTTCCTATCACCTACAACATTGCAAGTCTCTTAGCGGAAAGTTTCATGAATATCTTGGTGCATCACCATGCCAAGCATTTCCCATTCTAGCATAGTAGTTGTTGTGTCAGTTCCAGTAATCAAGAGCTTGGAGCACAGGGTCACTATCTCTTCATCAGTGGCCTTCCCTCACCCTTTCGACAATTCCAACTTCATCAATGAGTCGATATATGCATTGTTGTCATTAGGGGACCCAAGCTGAGTATGAAGCCCTTGTTTCAGAACCACATGACAGGCATTGATGAGAGGGAGAATGTTGTCCATATGGATCTGCTAAAACTCCCTGATGTACTTCCATTTTTTGGTGAATATCAACCTGAGAATGGGTAAGAAATCATGTATTTGGGGCTCCACAATAAACAATATATCCTTCATAACCTTGTCGACATGGGAAATGATGTCTTCCCCCAGTTGCTTGTCAAAGTGCATACATAAATGGATGTTGGAAATTGTTAACTACACATTGGCCAACACACACAGAGTCCCTTGGTTTTTCCCTACCTTGACATCCAATGTATGAATGAGATGCTCGATGGCCAAATTGTGAATCTAGTCGAAGTATTTGATAAGTGAGAGTGTGAGCATTTTAATCACTATATTTAGGCATAGGGTGCTCCATACTTGGATGAATTTATAGAGCATTTGTTCTCATTGAAGAACATCTTTGTTAGAATATCAGATGGCATACTCGCGAAGAGTGCCCCCTTTTCAATAAGGGAATCATGTACTACCTCTGGGAAGGTGATGTTTATCAGGGTCTTCTACCCCATTTTGAGAGTGAAAATGGGGCCAAACTTACCTCTCAGGTCTTAAACCACATACATGAAGGGTTTCCTAGAGAATACAACCTAAAACAGGTTTCCAACCAGAGGCCACTCCTTGGACCCTGGAAGCCTATCATATAGATATGTATTAGACTCATTCCCAAAGTTTTATGCAATGGGGTACTAGTGTCATCATTGTTGTCACAAAGTGTATCCTGAGTGTTGCACTTGGAGAAGAGTATTATTTTGTTGTTGCATTAAGGGGATCATGTTGATTTTGAGTGTTGAATGCTTATGTTGTATCATCGATTGTTTTGTGTGTGTGATCATGTTCAATTCCCACTGATCTGGATCTCTTCAACTACCAAAATTATCCAAGATATTTTACTTTTGTGATGTGAGAATAATTTCATATGAAAGAGTATGAAGCAACCACATGTGCATGCTTTAAGGAAGATGAAACATAACAAAAATGATCAAATCAAGAACACAAACACATTGATAACGGAGTTCACCCAGTGTGGGCTATGTCTTTAAGACTTGGTGTCAAGAGTGGGGAGGTTGCTTTATTAAATGCTGCAAGATGATGCTGAGTACTTAGTACATTGTTTGTCATTACAAGGATAAATTCCCTCAATTAAAGGGGCATGTCTCTCCAGGAGATGTTATCCCTATAGGAACTCTGACTTAAATGGGCCTTCCTTCAGCATGACAAGCTAATATATTCTCACGTGACGTGGCATACAGGCATCCTTTCAACATAATAGTAACAAGGATCTTGACAACAAAACATCATCTTAGCAAATCAAAAGGAAAACATGACATCACTGCATCATTTACCTCCACTTTCAAGGATGGCTGGAAAATGCGAAGCTCAGATGACAAAATGGACTACACTGCTGAATTTGTGGCATGAAATCATGTCAAACAACAATAAACGTGGCCCATTTCTGACACCATCAAATTCTGAACCCTTGGGAATCTTGAATATTCCCCTAAAGGTTCCTTCCTGAAGATGGCCAAAAGATCCATTTCTAAGATGAAAATTTTGAGCACACCATTGGACTCCCTACAAAATTACTTGAAAATGACTATAAAGTCGACATCATTCTACCTCTGTCAAAAATCACCCTCCAAGGGAATCTTTTAGATTCCACAATATTTTTCAAACATTCATTGTTGCTAGCCACTTGAATTTATGTTGCTCAAATGAGTAAATAGACCACACCATCACATCGTTTGTGAAATTTTGGTTCTTTTGAGTATAAAGTTGACATTATTATGTCACTGTCAAAGATTCCTTATAAGCATCAAAACATTCTCTAAGAATATTCCTGTAGAATATTCCTATATCTTGAATTTGTGCCACGTGGTTCCAGCTTTGGGTTCTCAGACTAGTTCCATCTTCACTCATTCTCAGTCCTTCGACCCACAAAATTTTAAGGTTTATATAATAAAAATTGGATAGACCTAACAATGATTGGCCACTTGGGTCATTGGTGGCATGCTCAAGTTGGGCGCGTGAGGCCCGTGTTCAAACCCAACCTAGGCACATTTCCATTTTGGCACACTGTTGCAGTTTAATTATTGGTTAATATGTTGTTGGACCATTCGGTAATGGTTAGTGGTTTGTTGTGGCACATTTAATAATGTTTATGTGTTGCAATATGGCATATGGTGATTTTTTGACCGTTTAATGTGGAGTGGTTTGGGATGGGGCCACCGTTGGCAGGTCGATGCAAGTTTGACACCTATCAGTGCCGATGTACATGGTAACAGTTATCATGAGTGGTGGTGGGGTTTGACCACCTGCCACCATATTTATAAGATATGTTGAATGTAGTTGTGTGGTTGGGGGTTTGCGAGGGTGGTGACCCACCAACCCAACTTTATATCTATATATAATATATATATATATAATATCTATATATAATATATATATATATATATATATATATTATATTAATATATATATTATATATATATATATATATAATATAAAACTTATTTTACTTATTATTTAGATTTTTAAATAACAATTTATATCCAAAAAAAATTCAATCCATTTTTTAAGGGTCACTAAGTGAAATTAAGTAGGAAAATTTTTCCATTCGGTTGGCCGAATCCTTCTTGTCACCAACCCTGCAAATGTTTTTTGTCTCGTTAGTGACTAACGCACTTGGCCCAAGTTTGACCAAACATTGACTGCATATATCTTGACCACATGAAACTCAAATTTGAGTGCATTCACAGCCGTTAGGAATAGGGCGATAAGCACTACGATCTGGCCCTATTTCCATATTCAATCCAAGGACTTCAATTTTTGAGCTATTTCTAGATTTTGAGCAATCTAGAACTAAACAATTCATAATTACTACCTCTAAGGACCATGCATTGCATAGTCGCAATGCTCAACTATTGTTTCCTTCCCCTCAGAATTTTGCAGTGTTGCCTCCTAGTCAGCTTCTTTTTGTGCATTTCATAGTTTCAAGCTGCAGTCTATCTCCCTGTCTTCATGAGATGCATAACTACATAATCCACTGTCTCTCTTTCTATCTTGAACTACACATTGTGTAGTTATAATTGGCAGTCCTACCTTAATGTGACCCTCAACTACATAATCTTGTCTCATAAGCGCCCATTGTTGTGCATTGCATAGTCACAAGCATTAGTTCCTCACTTTTGAACTTTGGAACTGCGCACTATGAAATCCCTAAACCTTTCTCCATGTTCAATACTCACTTCTAGGTCACTTAGTGGTTTTCATGAGGAAGATTAGACTAGGAGATTTTCTAGATGATGTCATCTTGTCATGATTGAATTTCATTCATAGGTATTGTACTTTGACATGATAGGATGATGCTAAAAAATGAGGAGAAGGAGACTATGCTAGAAGACACTTTGAAGTGGGAACCATGAAGAATTAATCAAGCAAGAATATGAAGGGACACTAGTTTATGATAGAAGACCAAATATACAACCACATGAAGAATCCATATCATTCAACCCCTTGGAGGGTGAAGATGAAGAAAAAAGCAGATCTTTCATGAAGATGAAGTACTAAACATACCTCTCACGAATATTAAAGACAAAGCAGCAAGAAGAATAACTTGCCATTTCCATCTTATCATTAGATCCATGTCATCATTGCCATGTTGCAACTTGTACAAATGTCATCATAATGACATGTGTGTCCATTTGTCTTTCCACATCGTTTGTGGATGTAATGATGTAATTATTAAAAGGAAAGGACAAAATGTAATGTGTGGAAGTTCAAGAGTCATATGTGGAATATGAAAAGTCACATAGTCATATGTTGATCTAAAAATGGAGGAGGAGGTCAATTTCCTCTTCCTAAAAATATGGATCTTTCTCCGACGCTTTGCAAGGAAAAGAGGGTCTTAACATAAAATAGATTTTCCAAAAGGTCTCTTCAAGTTATGAGTTAATTTTCACATGTAAACTTAAGCATAAGCAACAAAAAATCACATAACTCACATAGGCATTCATGAAGAGTAGAAAAAATGATTTGGTGATGGATTTCACCTCTCCTAGCCTACATCTCTGGGCCTGCCAACATAGCTAGACCGCTTCATATATTCAATGGAAAAGGAGTACATAAAAGTTTTCTCATAAAACAAGTGGCTAGTTTCCCCTTCAAGGAAATGTTCTCCTGTAAATAAATCTTACTATAAACATCATGACAACCTACAGTTAGTCATGAAACCATCTACGACAGAAAGTGTTTCCTACAAAGACCTTGTGCTCCATCTGAAAATAAGCATACATGAGCATATATAGGCACTTCAATTCCACATTGAAGGACAAATAGAAAGCATTCCTCAACAAGACATAATGAGAAAAGAATAGAAGAGATGGACCCTCCAAGCAACAATTGTTGCAGTAAAATTTTTAAGGTAAGAAAACCCCTACGAGGCCTTCTCCATGCTCACAAACCTTCAAGCATGGCTCCAAAACACTGATTGATCGATACACCCATGGACTTGAAACTACAAATATTTCCTTTATATGTGCTCAAATCAAAAAATAGAGGTCACCATTAGATCGAGAATGTCCCAAAACCCTAGGTAAACTCTTCTTGAGCTCCAGAATTCCAAAACTCACAAATATATGCCTCTATAAGCTCTCCATGTAGTTTTGTTGTTATCCATCATACAAATCATACCAACAACCTAACTATCCTACAAATCTAGCTTGTTTTCCACTGCGGAGGCTACAAATTCACCTGCCAAAGGTGCAATTTGTTGGATACTTAAATTTCCCAATAACCCTTAAAGGAAGAAATTTTGGCCACATGGGCCATGCAGCTGGTGGCTAGGGCTAACCACCTGCCCCCACCAACCTTGGCCCTTAACTCTTGAGTTGTGGTCATATTAAATCCCATGAGGTCGAGGGCTGGGCTAACCGCTCGCCTTGCCCAGCTAGCACCTATCCATATTTTGATAGTTCCACATTGCCCATAGAACCTAGGGTCAATCCCTTAACTCTTGCACCCATTCCTTTGCACCTTTGGTCTATGCCCATGGTTCGATGGAGTGCCATATGACCATAGCTAGGGCTCTAACCAAACCCTTCTCTCATCAGCTCCAGAAGACCTCCTCTTCGTCTTGTGCAATGATTTGTGACCGTGGGTTTGGCCAAGCCTCGAGCCCTTAGATATTGACTCCCACATGGTTGTGTTGGGTGTTAGGTGACTCGGGGCTAGGGGCTTAGCCCCGACCCTTTCCCCCTACACGACATATGTTAAATTTTAAATAATATTTTTCCCCATACATATTAAGAACCACCGGTGGGCTTAACGGGAGAGTGATGTGCTATTAGAGTTGAGATCGAGGGTTTGATTCCTCCTAGGCCACTAGCCTAAACCATAAAATTTTAGTGCACTCTGGAGGTGCCACATGGTAGCCCATGATTGGGCCACATGGAACTATTCCATTGGTCCACACAAAACCAATCAAATTCGACCACCTGCATGAATCAAAGCTTAAAAATTGGGAACACTCGATTGGTCTGTACTTGCATAGTCACCCTGGAAGATGTCAGTTATACGGATGCCCAGACAACAAACCTACTCATTTTTTAGTTGTTGGTACAAACGATCATAGCACAATAACTTTAGAATAGAGTTTCAGATTGAGGTGAAACGAATTCCATTGGATTGAGAACAATGAGCACTTCGACTTGATGCCAATTTCAAGACTTTCTAGGCACTTTCATTTTTGAGCTAAAATTTGATCACCTGATCACACCTCCCCACTAGGAACTTTTGGACTCTAAAATATTACTTCTCATAGTAAATAAAATGAGGTCGAAACTCAAAATTACCCAAAAATTAAATCCATATGCTATATTTTCAATTGGTGCCCTTTAAGCTCCAATCAAGGCACTTCACCTATCTTCTTCATGAAGACCTATTGTCCTGTTAAGAATCGAGCAAAAAATTCTTATCGTTGATGTAGGAACAAAAATAATGATGAGTGGAATCTGAACATTCACTTTAATCTCATATTTGCACAAATCAAAATAAATTCATCTTGAATTTCAACTGTTGAAGACAAACTTGACTCCATCTTGGAAATTAGAAGCAATAAAATTGCTTTACCATCCCCAAACTAAGCTTGTACACAAAATTAAACTACTACAAAAATTCAATGACATAATTGGCTTTTCCTGCAAAAACATAGTCATCTTGTACAATATTAAATACAGATTCTATTCAAAACAAGTTTCATCTTGAATACTTGCATCGGTGATTACATGACAAACTTGGATGACAACTTGTACATTCTAAAAGTCCTTACACATGTGGACTTATAAACAAGTCAGTAACATAACGTCAATGAAACATACTTGTTGCACATAGTGACTATTATTGTTCACTTTACAAAAGTACCCAAACAGGTAAACAACAACATGTAATTACAAATTTACATAGAAACTTTACAAACAATCTACCCAATCTTTGTCTCTCCTAGGCTTATGGGTTCTCTTTTTGCATCAACTTTTTCTTGAAGGTTGCTTTAGGATTACTGTGAGTCCTCTTTGCCACCTCATGATTCCCTTGCATTAGGTTGCAGAATCTCTTTTCCCTTCTTCGAACAAAGCTCTAGATGTAATTTCCAACATTGTTCATTTCCATGCCCATACATATTGCAATGGGTACAAAATAACTTTCTCTTGCTTGCCAACAAGGAAGTTTTCTCACGTGAAGGAGATTCATTGTGCTTGATGCCTAGAATCTGATCCGTCCTTTTAATCATTACCATGCATTGATAATAGACAACCACACAATGGTCAAATGCATCATATAAAGTAAAAGGATACATACTCCACAAATAGTAAAAATTACCAACATTTGGAAAACAACCATGGGATTTATGCCTATCCCTTTGGCTACAAATTTGACGATTTAGGGTGGATGATGACATGCAATGTTCCTTCAAGCATTCATATTTCTTGAGAGACAAATTAACATTGTCACCACCATCTTGGCGTGACATATCATCCTCGGATGATTGTTGTGACTCAAATCATTTAGAGAATTCTCCAAACTCCCTTTGACCATATCCCAATCCTTGATACTTTGGTCTCTCTTGTACCATGATTGGATTGGTGATTCCTTGGCCCTTGATGTTGATGCCTCCTCCTTCATAACCCATTTTAGAAAGAAACTTCATACTAATGCCTTTGGTATGTTTCTCAAATGTTTCAAAAGAGATGTTATGAACATAAACAAAAGGAATTGTACTTGAAATGTTTATTACCTCCATGAACTTTCCATTCATCTTTTCAGTGTCTGATGATGATGATGACCTTGCAGATGACTCTAGCCACCCACTTTTACCAACTGGCATATGGTGAGAATCTTGGAGATGCTTGCAAAATTTACATGCATCATTTTCCTCATATGGTTCATAACTATTGTGTGAACCATGCCCACATATTGGTTTAATATTGGAGGTGTCTTTTTCTGTCACAAGAGTGGAACTTTCAACAACTTGTTCCTCAAGTACATGTTGCAATTGAAGGTGCATATGCCTCTTCTCCTCTTCAACAATTTATAGCACTCTTCTGAACTCAATGTTCTCCATACGAAGAACCAAATTCTTCTCCTCTAGCTCTTGGAGAATCTTCTTGCCCATTATTGCAAATTGGTCATATGAGGCTCCGATACTAATTTATCTAAAAAAGGACAAGAAGGTCAATTTCCTCTTCCTAAAAATATGGATTTTTCTCTAACGCTTTGCAAGGAAAAATGGGTCTTAACACAAAATAGGTTTTACAAAAGGTCTCTTCAAGTTATGAGTTAGTTTTCACATGTAAACTTAAGCATAAGAAACACAACATAACATAGCTCATAAATTCATTCATGAAGAGTAGAAAAAAGGATTTTGTGATGGATTTCACCCCTCCTGGGCTACATATTTGGGCCTGCCAACATAGCTAGTCTGCTCCATATATTCAATGGAAAAGGAGTACATATAATTTTGATGATAAAACAAGTGGCTAGTTTCCCCTTTAAGGAAACATTCTCTTGCTTCACTATAAACATCATGACAACATATAGTCAATCATGAAACCATCAGTAACACAATGTGTCTTCTACGAAGGCCTTGTACTCCATCTAAAAATGAGCATACATGAGTGGATAAGCACTTCCATTCCATATTGAAGGAAAAATAGAAAACTTTCCTCAATAAGACATAATGAGAAAAGTATACAAGAGTTGAATCCTAAAAGTAACAGTTGTTGTAGTAAACTTCTAAAGATAAGAAAACCCCTACAAGGCCTTCTCCATGCTCAAACATCTTTGAGAACTTGTCCAAAGCACTGATTGATCCATACACCCATCGACTTGAACCTGCAAAAGTTCTTTTAGATGTGCTAAAATTAGCAAATAGAGGTCATCATTGGATCTAGAATGTCTGAAAACCCCTAGGTAGACTCTCCTTGAGCTCCAAAAGGCCAAAAGTTCACAAAGATATGGCTCTACAATCTCTCCATGTAGTTTTGTTGTTCTACATCATATAAATCAGACCAACAATCTAACTTTCCTTCAAATATCCCTTGTTTTCCACTACGAAGGTGAAAAATTCGCCTGTCGAAGGTGAAATTTGTCGATACTTCAATTTTCCAATAACCCTTAAAGGTGGAAATTTTTTGCCAAATGGGCCATGCAGCTAGGGGCCAGGGTTAATCGCCTGGCCCTGTCGGTCTTGGCCCTTAAGTCCTGGGTCATGGTCATATTAAAGCCCATGAGGCTAGGGGATGGGATAACCACTTGCCCCCACCAAGCTAGTGCCTATCCATTCACCAACAGTTCCACAATGCCCACAAAACCTAGGGTTAGTTTATTAACTCTCGCACCTCTTCCTTTGGACTTGCGGTCTATGCCCACTGCCCTATGGAGTGCCATATGGCCATGGCTAGGGCTCTAACCCAACAATTCTCTCATTAGCTCCAGAAGTCATCCACTTGGTCCTTTACAATGATTTGTGACCATGGGTTGGGCTAAGCCCTAGGTCCTCAGGTCTTGGCTCCTACACAGTTGTGTGGTGTCCCAGGTGACTAGTGGCTAGGGACTTAGCCCTAACCCATTCCCCCAACACGACATATCTTAAAGTTTAAATAGGAATTTTACCCCATACAAATTAAGAACCACTTGCGGGATTAATGGTGAAGTGATCTTCTATTAGAGTTGAGTTCGGGGGTTTGATCCCACCTAGGCCTCTGGCCTAAACCATAAAATTTTAGTGCACTGTAGAAGTGCCATGGGGCAGCCCAAAATTGGGCCATGTGGCACCATTCCATTGGTCCACATAAAACCAATCAAATTAGACCACCTTTATGAACCAAACCTTGACACTTGGTAGCACCTAATTGGTCCATACCTACATAGTCACCCTAGATTATGCTAGCTTCGTGGAAGCCCAGTCAGCAGACTTGCTCATTTTTTAGTTGTTGGGCCAAATGATCAGAACGCAATAACTTGAGCATATGGTGTCGGATTGAGGTGAAAAAAATGTCATTGGATTCATAATGGCAAGCATTTCGAATTGACACCAGTTTCAAGACTTTCCGGGCACTTCAATTTTTGAGCTAAAATTTGATCACCTGATCATATGTGGACAAAATAGTCTTTATAAAAATTCCAAAAGTTGTATAGAAGTCCAAAGGTCACATTAGAACTCCAAGAGTCATGAGGGTAACTCAAGATTCATAGGGGATATGAAAGGTCATTCCTCTTATTATAAAAGAAACCTCATAACTCAAGCAAAGAGCTTTGGGAGGCTTAGGCTTTGGAGATGTAGCCTTGTATTCTTTATCTTAGGATAGGAGAAAAGATCATTCTTTGGAGAAGCAAGAAGTGACTTAATTTTCCACTACTAGATCTAGT
Organism: Pinus taeda; assembly: GCA_000404065.3. Lineage (NCBI taxonomy): Eukaryota > Viridiplantae > Streptophyta > Pinopsida > Pinales > Pinaceae > Pinus > Pinus taeda. Next base: position 108,120 of record APFE031550462.1, read on the forward strand.
GGCTCACCATTTTAATTGTGTACTTGGATCTTTCACCTAATAATGAGAGGCTTGTTGAGTAAACACATTTTCATGCATGTAACATGAATATTGTAAGACTATTATTTAGATGTTTGTGGTATATGTTTCGTTCACATGTACTAAGGAAATTGAACTACTTCATTGGCTTTCATACTTATCTTTTTTAATGTGTGTTTTTGTTGCTTTAATGTTCATTGTGTCCATGTGAAATATTTCGCTAGATAACTAATGGATATTTCCTTGCTCTTGTGTGCCTCAGGATATTACTATTACTTTCCTTCTAGAGACACACTCTTACTTCCTCTCATGAAAGTCTCCTTTTACACATTGTAATTGGTGTTTTAGAGTGTCAACTTTCTTGCTAATTTCAAAGATTTTGTATGTACTCTCTTGTGTTATTCATTGCAGCCAAGGAAAACCTTATGTTATGGTGATCAAGCCAATATATGGATGGGGATCCTACTCCAAATGGTGTGAGGTTTAATTTAGACTTCACATCTAGGAGACCCCCTTGGTTGACGTATTTCTAGCATCGTCAATAGTTGGCACTAGAAGGAGGGCCAGATGATAAGTTGTGCTCGTTGAGTCTATTTTGAACCTCTTAGCTTAGATGGATCATCCCCAAATCATACTCTCAGGGTATTTGTCAAATATATCTAATGGTAAACTTTTTATCCCTGATGGGCCTCTTTATGACTTATCTCAATTCAAGTTTGATGGTGAGGGTGATACATCCATAGTCGAGCATGCATCTCTTTTTATTATCTTCTGTGAGTATTATGAAATTTATTGTGAATATGTGGCTTATGTTATTTTCTTCCTCACACTTGAAGGTTGAGATAATCGATGTTGTCATACCCTACCAACCACTTCCATTCATTATTTTGAAAACTTCATCAAGTAACTTCATTTAGCCTTCAACAAGTATGATTATTAGGATGTTCTTAAAAGGTTTAATCAAATAATAATGAACTCCAATGAATAAATTTAGGACTTTGTTAATCAATTCCTTCACCTATGTTATGAATTTCCTGAAGAAGATATGGATTGGGAATTATTTAATAAAAAAATTATGTGTTTGGTTCATATATCTTTACATGGTGAGACCGAACACCCTAATGTTTCTATTTTCCCTACTTTTGTAAATCATGAGACACCTTGAATTTCATAGGAGGAACCTATTATTCCTTTTGTCCCTTATCCTCCTCCTTTTCTAGTACCAATGCGGGTTCCTCCTTGTGATGATGTCGAATTTTGAAAATCTGAAAATCAAATGGCTAATCCATCACTTCAACCTTCATCTACTTTCAATGAAACAAATCTCATAGGGGAAACCTTGGAATGGTTTATGGAGTCTAAGGTGAAGACTAATCCCTGCATTTCGCAAGAATATATTAACACTCATAAATTTAGTCATGAATATTATTTGGATACCTTTCATCCTCTATCATCTCTTTCACATGATCCCTTTCCCCTTGATCCAATTGATTAGTCTCTTCCAAACCCAAGTAGTGATTAGGTGCAAGGTATTCACATTTCACATATCGAGGAGTAGAAAGGTGAAGATTATTTTGATATTTCTACTCTTTTTTGAAGTATTATATGTCAATATAATGTTCCTTCATTCTTTTTTGATCTAGAATCTACTAATCTAGCCAATAAATCAAATGAAATTAATTTTCATAATCAATCTAAAGTATTGGGAAACCATCATTCTTGTAGAAATTTCTACAAATCTAGCTCTGATACCATGTAGAAAATCTGATGGTAGGTTAACCCAATAACGCAATATAAATCAAAGCAAAATACTATAACCTACTTCTATTATTAATTTGCTGAAGCTTAAAGATCGAGTTGAACAAAATAACTAGAAGAAGAAGAATCAATGCACAATACACATGAAAATACTTTGGGGAAAGCCTCAGCTAAAAACCCCACACTAATGTATATTATCATACATGGTAGAAATACACACGAATTATACAAAGCCTTAACTCTCACACCTACCTAGCTCTCAGTACAATCCTCACACATGCTCATAGGAAATATTCGCTTCTCTCCAACCTTCCTCTCTACCCTCCAAGCTCCTATTTCCTCGTGTTGTTCCTTGTGGATGATTTGCCTTCAACCAAGTGGAGGATCTCCCTTCAAAACTGCGCAATCCTCAAGGATTTATCCTTGACTGCATGCATGAGTTTTATCCATGAGAAAACACATGCAACTGATAGTACACTATCCTTGAACATTAATCTCAACTGGGTCTTTCTTAGAATAGACATGCATGAGTTTCTGATGAGGGAATCTTCAATTAACTGGAGTAGCACTAGTTGAGTGCATTAATGCATCAACTGACTGTTAACTCACTATTAGTTCCTCAAACAGTTTGGAACTAATTTAACTGGACTTAACTCAGTAAACTGAGTTAACTAATTACAACTCAAATATAACTCAATTTTATCACCTTAATTTAAGGGATAACTCTTGCATGACTTCAGGAAGACTTCTAACTTGAATTTCTCCAACTAATTAACTTAAAATAAATTAATTAATTATTTCCTAGTAGCTGTTAAGACTAAATTCGATTTTAATTCACAATTTAATTCAAGAACAAATTAAATTGGAATATTCTTGTTGCCATATTTCAACAATTTTGATGATTATGACTACATTGATGTATATGATGATGAATTCCCAAGTGCACTAACTGATCTTTCGGTTTCTCAAGAAGATTTTAATCTCAAATATGTAGATCATGAATCTATTTCAGTCAAAGAATATTTTCTTATGGAAACTTGTTCTTCAGCTCATTGTTCCTTGTATCTTGTGTCTTGTTGCTTATAATGAAAATAGGACATGACATATGAATGTACAACCTAATTTGCATAATTTTTCATTGACACAAGGTAGTGAGGTTATCCATGATGAAGAAGAAAATAATGAAATCACTAAGCATACATTCCATCCCTTGTCATCTCTCATTTTTCATAAGGATAACTCTTCAAATCAAGTTTCTTATGAGATTTCTCCCATCTATACATTTTTAGATTTGGAACTAGGAGAATATTTTGACTTGAGTAAATTTTTTGTTGAGGTTGTAACATATGATCAAACGAGTGATGTAGATGGATACCATTTGAATATGGTGATCTTGTTGATTTAACTGATAGTGGTTATCCACATAAAATTTGTGATCTAACTCAGTTCTCAAAATGTTGTTATCTGTCTTTTCAAAGTTTTGTAAATTGTCAAGGAGTCGAGGAACTTCAAATTTTGTTGATGGTTATGTCAAGTTCTGGAAACCCCGATGAGATCCTTAGACCATGTTAGATCTGGGTTTCCTCATATAATTATTCCCTTCATAATTTTTCACTAGATGCAAACTCTTTCTTGAAATATTTTGAGTATTTTAGATATAGTTTTTCTAACTTTCAAGATTAAGTTTCTAATCAGATAAAATAGTATGCTCTAGATTATTCATCGCCATGCAAAAATATTGTATCAAATTTGGTTTTGAAATGTATATCCTTCATTCATGCCTAGAGATATGAATCCTATCATTCTGATTATCAAGATAAAGATCAACATTAGATGAACGATTCATACCGGTTAACCACTTTTGTGAACAATCAACTCCTAATCTTCATCGGTAATGTTATTAAACTAATCATTTTGGTTCTAGCCCAATTAATCCTTTTATGTAGAATTCAAGTCTTGAATCATTTAGTGGATCAAAATCCCCTTGCTGCTATGGACTTAAGATATGATATGATATATCCTTTTATCCTTTTTTCATCATGTTGTTTCAATCAGTTACCCATATTCACAAGGCCATCAGTTTTTTCTAATTCCTTAATTAAGCTTTTGTATTAATGGTCTGGTAGGGAATTGGACACAAAGGAAACCAATGGAAAATCAAAAATCTTATATAATAATTCATCAATGCAGTCCTAACATTGGTCCTAAGGATCGTCACTCAATGAATACTTTTCCCATTAGCACATTCGATGATAGTTGTCCTACATCAATTGATCTTGTTGATTCTCCTTATAATTTGAGTGTATTTTTAATTCAAATCTCATTCTCTGAAGAATTTCAGGGGTTTCAAAAGGGTTGTTTTGAATTTCATAATCAAATCTATGACTAGCTAGAAGCATCTTACTTAGCAAGTCCATTTGCTAATATTAAGCTTTGATATTTCTTGATGCTTGTTGAGAAGGAAAACATAGAACAAGGTGCATTCACAAGAATATTTTGAGGTTTTTTTGACTATGGTTTTCATCAAAATGGTAATATTGCAAGTTGGTTAAGGGTAGTCATTGTGACAAGTCTTTCTACCTTTCGGCAAGACCTTTGATATCTTGTGCAAGCTATTCAATTTCTTATCCTTTATGTTGCACATCATGTTATAAGAGTTGTAATTGTTGGTATTTTTATGTTTGTAGGTCAAGAGTAGATATGGTTGTTACATTGGAAATCTCATTACACTTGACCCTGACCTACTAGTTGTTTAGGTCAAGAATAGGTCTAACTATGTTCTAGTTTCCATTTTTGCACTCATCCTCCGTTTTCTCTCCATTTGGTCTCTGCATTTATTTTCCATGTTTATTTATGTTCAACCTTCATTTGCTTTCCTTTTGGTCTTATTTCTTTATTTTTTCTTGTTTTTTTTATTTCTTGTTTTGCTTAATAAAAATTTGCATGAAAGATGCTTTTGTTTGACTCAAAAGACAATGTGGAAAATTTTGGAAAAGGAATTGCGATGACAAACAATGCTTGGTTAATTTGTTACCTCTTCTTGATTTGGGTTTACATATATTTAAAGTTCATGATGTATGAACATAAAACATGATTTGTTCCAGATGGAAATCCTTTTGTCAAATTATGAAGCCTGTATATTCATTAGGATCTTCATTCTGGCTTGGCCTTGTATTGAATGGTTTTTCGACATGTTGACTAAACCAAGTAGAGAAGGGAAAGGAGAAAAGCTTTCACACAAGCATATCAACTTTAGTTATATTTCAAATCCCTTAAGCCAGGAACAACCTCTCCTTCTTTCAATAAGTTAGGATCCCTCTTCCACCTATGATATACATGTTCAATAAGTGCTTCAAGCATATATTTAAGAAAATAAAATAAAGGGTGAAGAAGAGAAAGGCTTCCTGCACAGAGAGGTGAAGCAAGCAACTTCGTCGGGGTATTGTCTAGGCTTGATGGCAGCGAATTGATGCTTGTGTCTCCTTGACGTGACTCCATCAAGGTATTGTTCAAGCTCACTGGCAGTGGAGAAACATAGGTTAATGTGCTTAAAAGGGTCGATATACTTATTATCCTTCTCCTTTATGGAAAAGTTGAGGTATGACTAGTCTTATGTTATTGTGTTTCAAACAAAGAAAGGAATAAAATGGACTATATCTTTAACCAGGATAAGCGAAAAAGCCATGACAATCCACATGGAGAATAAATACTTCCTAAAATGCTGAGACCTTTCACTTAAATATAAGACCTAAACAAAGAGATTGGAGTTCTACTAGCGTGTCACCAAGTGTTGTTGTTGTGACAAACACCCCAAAAATTTTGCTTACACTTGAATTTTAGAGCCTACTAAGGATTTTTCAATCTATTGGTCCATGGTCATTTATTTTTTTGCAAATTGTGAAGTCTCCTTCTAAGTGTCAAATTCAATTTCTTATTCATGCTCAGTTCTCGAAGAATTCACAAGTGCACTTCTTTCAATGCAAACTTACATAGGCATTGTGCACCTCTTAAAGGTAAGGTTCATGCAATCATTGTTGATAGTGACTGCACAATCCATAAGCACAGTGTACTACAAAACACATGTCAATAGTCAGTGCACACTCTCCATTGATAGTCTCCCTCACTCTAATTGCAAATGTACTTCTGTTTCGGTGATTTTTCCTAACTATTACTCTAGCGCACTTATGTTTTCTCAGGTGTCACTTTCACATTTAGGACTTTACTTTTTTCTTTCATTTAATTTAATAAGTGTCTTTTTCATGTTATTTTAGCTCTGGAATGTGTTTTTTTCACTTTCTTTAAGCCTTTGCAAGTGTCGTTTACACTTTTCTCTTACTTTCACAAGGTCATCATTCGGCATGGGAAGTGTCGCATGTTGTAAAAGTAGATATGTCTCATTTCAAGAGGAAAATTTGGAACCATTGGGTTCTATCTATAATATAGACATATATTAGAATCATTCGTAAAGTTTTATGCATTGCCATGCTAGTGTCGTCACTGTCGTCACAAAGTGTATCCTAAGTGTCACACTTGGAGGAGAGTATTGTCTTGTTGTCACATAAAGGGGATCATGTTGATTATGAGTGTTGAGTGTTTATGTTGTGTTGAAAATTGGGTTGAGTGTGTGATCATGTTCAATTCCAACCTTGGTTTCATCTCCACCATGTTCATCCCACATTTATTCAATTTTCAAAAAGTTTCATGCCTTACCAACCTAAGCTCATGCTACCCCCTTGAACTATGAATTGTGTAGTTTCAAACCTCAAGCATGCATCCGTACCTCCTGAAACTGCACGATGCATAGTTACTACCTCTAAGGACTACACATTGCACAGTCAGAGTGCTCAATTGTTTCCTCCTGGCCCTTAGAATTGTGCAATATTAAATCTCAGGCTACCTCTTTCTATGCATTGCACAGTTACACGAAATAATTTGTCTCCATGTATTCCTAAGTTTCATAACAGAGCAATCCACTGACTCTCTTTCTCTCCTGAATTGTGTCTTACATAGTTAGATCAGGTAAGCCTACCTCACTGGGATCCTCAATTGTGTAATCTTGTCTACTAGGCCTCCAGTGTTGTGTATTGCGTAGTCATAAGCACCAACCCCTCACTACTAACATTTGGAACTATGCACTGCGCAATCCCTACGCCTTTCTCCTTAGTCATTACTCAGTTTTGAATCCCTCAATGATTTTCATGAAGAAGGTTAGACTAGGAGATTTATGGATTCAGATCATCTTGTCATGAATGAATTTCATTTTCATATATTGTACTTCAAAATGATAGGATTATGCTCATAAAGGAGGAGAAGGGGACTATTCTAGAAGACACTTGTGAAGTGGGAATCATGAAGAAGTCATCAAGCAAGACGATGAAGGGACACTAGTTTATGATAGAAGACCAAATATCAGGAGCATGTGAAGACTCCATATCATTCATCCCCTTAGAGGGTGAAGATGAATAACAAGTATATCTTTAATGAATATTAAGTATTAAACATACCTCTCAAGAATATTAAATACAAAGCAGCAAGAAGAACAGCTTGGCATGGCCATCTCATCATGAATTCCATGTCATCATTGTCAAGTTTCAATTTGTACCAATTTCATCACAATGATATGTGTTTCCATGTGTATTTCCACATCATTTATGGATGTAATGATGTAATTATCGAAAGGAAAGGAAAAAATGTAATGTGTGGAAGACCAAGAGTCATGATAGTAACTCAATAATCATAGGGGATATGAAAGTTCATTCCTCTTGTTGTAAAAGAAACCTCATAACTCAAGAAAAGTGATTTGGGAGGTTTAGCCTTTGGAGATCTAGCGTTGGTTTCTCTAACTTAGCATATGAGAGAAGATCATTTTTTGGAGAAGTAAGAAGTGGCTTAATGTTCCACTATTGGAGCTAGTGGCTTGGAATTATAAACATGTACTTGGATATTTCACCTAATAATTATAATCTCACTTAGCCAACACATTTTCATGCATGTATGATGCAAGAGCATGTGACTTGGAAGGAAAAATCTTCAGACTTATTCCAAAAATAAAAGAAATTCTACAAGCAAAGGAGTGGGGTCCTTTAGCCAGCAATTCCATTCTTTTCTAGCTTAGGAAAAGGATAAAATTTAAGAATAAGACCATGTTGTAATAATCGCTTTTTGGATAAGTTGTAGTAAGCTTTATGGATAAATGATTTAATCGCTTTATGTAATTGGCATGCTTTTGTAAAGGATAAGGACCAAGAGGGTTTTATCTATTAGTTTGTAAAGGAAATAATGGGACCTCTCTGAGGGAGTTGATTCCGGAGACATTGTCATATTGAAACTCTCTCTGTGCATCTGAATTCATGGTTCTCTGTTTATTGGTATTTTTATGTGTGTATCAGTTGCAATTCTTTATTTCTGAGTTTTATTACTGGTGATTCAATCTTTTTTTTCCAATTAACACTTAAGTTTAGGCATGTTGGGGCAATATCCTTTCTGAGTTTTATTACTGGTGATTCAATCTTTTTTTTCCAATTAACACTTAAGTTTAGGCATGTTGGGGCATTATCCTTTCATATCGGCATACATGTTCCTTTTACATGCAATGTCGGGTTCCGTGGCGAAAAATATGCTTACATAGGAAATCCATGAAAAGGCTTAACCTAAATAAATTTTTGGACTTAAAATCCTATTCAAATCTAGTTCATACTTGTATTGGGTCCGAACCATTATCGCATCGCAATATGACAAGTGGAGTGGGAAGGACCTTTGGAACCGCCGAAGTCTGAAACTCTAACAGTCCAGACCCGAAACATTATAGAGTATGATGGATAAGTTATTGGGTCCGCGAGGCTTATTGCATCACAATATCGGAGCGGGAGGAGCCTAGCCTTTAGAATATTGGAGTCACTGATTGTGACCTCTAATAACACTATGTGTTATCGCATTGGGGAAAGGAGCGTTGGAAGGGTTGATAGTTAACCGCTGATAGTGTTAAATACATTTCTTTGAAATAAAGCGACGATAGTGTAATTATTGGAATTAACACTAAGACCATTTATGAGTCGTGACAATGTTTTAAAGTGCCAATATTGTTATTTTGTTCCTTTGGAACAAAAGCCTGTGATTTTGTATTTCACATTTAAAATGCATTTCCCTTTGTTTAAAGCAACGATAGTGTATTTCTATAATTCCTACGGAATTATAGACCGAGGAATAAAAACAGGCCTATTGCTTGATTTTCTCTAATAATGAGAGTTGGAGTGATCAAAGGTAAAATTCATGAAGTTGTCACTCTAACAATAGATGATTGGTACACCTGTTGAAGCAGAAAGAGGAATTCAACCAGAATTAGAAGAAATTGTAGCCAGGTTTCAAAGGTTATCTATATTGCTTGCACCGAGGCCACCATTAGTGGTATCAGAGGAACTAGCTGACATTGAATTGAATCTCGGAAGTAGGAGAAGGAAAGTTACTATGGATTTCAGATTTGGAAGAGGATGAGGACATGGTGGAAGAGGAAGGCTTGTTGCAAATGTTGAAGTAATGGAAGCTGTGCAACAGATGAAAGCTTGATTGGATGCATTAACAATAGGAAGAAATATAGATGATGGAGATGTTAGTGAGCCTGAGTTTGAAACTGCAGAGGAGGAAGCTATAGTAATTACTCCTGAGATGAGATTCTTCTAGTCAGTGTTGAGATCCACAACAAGGCCAAAGACCGAGGTTTCAATATATGAAGGAGGACTGGATCCAGAAGAATTGACAGATTGGATTAATGGCATGGAGAAATTCTTCAACTATGAAGAAACAAAAGATGAGAAGAAAGTAAAATTTGTTTTCACCAAGCTAAAATGCCATGCAGCGCTTTGGTGGGATGGTGTGTAGGCATAAAGAAAGAGACTTGGCAAGCAACCTATCAAGAATTGGAGCAGGATGGTAGCAAAGCTAAGAGGTAAGTTTCTACCAAGTAATTATGAGAAAACCTTGTTTAGATAGATGCAGAATCTTAGACAGAGGTCTTTGACAGTGAAAGAATACACAGACGAATTCTACAAGGTAAGAATAAGAGCTGGAGAAACCTAGGATAAATATGAGAAGGTGGCTAGATATGTGAATGGTCTTAGGATGGACATTCAAGATGAGATAACTATATTGTCTCCTAAAACAGTAGAGGAAGCTTATCAGATAGCACTAAAAGCTAAAGAAAAACTCATGAGGAAGAAGTCTGCTAGAGGGAGAGGTACTTACTGAGGAAGGGGAAGTGAAGGTTGTAGAGGAAGATATACATCACCTAAAGATGGAGCTAGTAGTAGCTCAACCTAGCATGCACCCACAGGAGGTGATGCAAGAGGTAGAGGGAGTTTTTCTAGAGGGAGAGAAGGCAGAGGAAGAGAAGTAAGATGTTACAAATGTAACAAACTGGGACACAGAGCTTTTGAGTGACCAGAGAAAGAAGAAACAAATCAGAGGAATGCTATTGTTGCTGAAGATTAGGGGGAAGCAACAACAACAACAATGAAAAAAGAAGAAAATATACTAGAGAAAAGAGAATCTTTGGTAGTTATTAAGTTTTTCTCAAGCCAACAAAGGAGATAGTTGAACCATCACAAAGAAAGACTTTATTCAGAACAATGTGTAAAGTTCAAGGGAAATGTTGTCAGATGATCATTGATAGTGGCAGCACTGATAATCTGGTCTCTATAGAAGTGGTGGAGAAATTGAAGCTAAAGACAATGAAATATCCAACACCTTACAAGGTGTCATGTTTACAAAAGGGACATCAACTATTAGTGAATGAACAATGTGAAGTGGAATTTCAGGTGGGCATGTATAAAGATAAAATTGTATGTGATGTGATGCCAATCGATGTGTGTCACATATTTCTTGGAAGACCTTGGAAATATGACAGAGGAGCCATGCATGATGGGAAAAGAAACACCTACAAGTTTGGAGAGGATGGTGTCAATCATACATTGTTGCCTTTGCAAGAAGAAGATGTGCCAGGAAAGAAGACTGATCCAAAAAATCTGTTACTAAGAGGAAAGGAATACTTGAAGCATATTCAAGAGAATGAGGTAAATTTTGTTGTAATATGCAAGCCCAAGGTAATGGTGACTTCTACTAAAGTTTCTAATTTACCCATTGAAATTCAAGAAATGTTGGAGAAATATTGTGATAGTATTGTTCATGATTTTCCAAATGAGTTACCACCCATTAGAAGAATTAGCCATCATATAGATTTGATTCCTATAGCAAGTCTACCTAACAAAGAAGCTTACAGAATGTCTCCTACAAAAAATGAAGAGGTTAGGAAGCAAGTGCAAGAATTGCTTAACAAAGGGTTGATCAGAGAAAGCTTGAGTCCTTATGCAGTACCAAAAATGTTGAGTCCAAAGAAAGATGGAGGCTAGAGAATGTGTATAGATTCAAGAGCCATCAATAAAATCTCAATTAGGTACAGATTTCCTTTACCTAGAAATGAATATTTAATGGATTGCTTGAGTGGAGCAAAGTATTTTTCAAAACTAGATCTTAAAAGTAGGTATCATATAAGGATAAGAGAAGGGGATGAGTGGAAAACTGCTTTTAGGACAAATGAGGGATTGTATGAGTGGAGAGTAATGCCTTTTGGGTTGTCAAATGCACCAAGTACATATATGAGACTCAAGAATGAAGTTCTTAAAGAGTTCACTGGTAAATTTGTAATAGTATATCTTGATGATATATTAGTTTACAACAGGACTGAGGAGGAGCATGTGAGACATCTGAATAATGTCTTACAGAGGCTACAATAGGAGAAATTATTGCCGAATTTGAAGAAGTGTTCATTCATGAAAGAAGAGCTAGTGTACTTGGGTTTTGTTATTTCTGCTAAAGGGCTGAAGATGGATCCAGAGAAAATCAAGGCAATCATGGAGTGGCCTTCACCCAAGAGTGTTTTTGTGGTAAGAAGTTTTCATGGTATTACTATCTTTTATAGAAAGTTCATCAAGAATTTTAGTAAGATAAATGCACCTATTATTGAGACTTTAAAGAAGGACAAACAACCATTTAAATGCATTGTTGAAGCATAAAAGAATTTCCAGCTATTGAAGAAGAAGATCATTGAAAAATCTATTTTGGTTCTACCAGATTTCAGTAAACCTCTCCAAGTGAAGTGTGATGCCAGCAGAGAAGCTATTGGAGGTGTATTAAGTCGGGAAGATCTGTAGCTTATTTTAGTGAAAATTTGAATGATTCAAAGAAGAAGTATTCTTCTAATGACAAGGAGTTCTATGTAGTTGTGTATTCATTGAAGAAATGGAGGCATTATATAATGTCAAAGGAGTTCATATTGTATTCAGATAACCATGCACTACAGTATATTATGCAACAACCAAATCTTAGCCAGAAACATGCTAAATGGGTAGAGTATCTTCAAGGTTTCCATTTTGTATTGAAGCATATAAATGGACAATCAAATAAAGTTGTGGATGCCTTAAGTAGGAGAAATATATTACTGAAAGAGAATCGAATTCAAGTGTTAGGATTTGATTTTCTTAAAGAATTATATGAGACATATTCAAATTTTAAGGAGGCATTTGAAGCTTGTAAAATTCATGTTTTGATGGATAGGAGTAAATGGTTAGATTACTTCCTACAAGATGGACTTTTGTTTAAGAGAAATTAGTTGTGCATACCAAACTGTTCAATGAGGGAGAATTTAATCAAAGAAAAGCATAGTGGAGGACTTGCATGAAATTTTGGTGTAGAGAAAACTTATGAGCAGTTAAACATATTAATAGTTGGCCGAAAATGAAATATGAAGTGGAGAAGTATGTGAAAACTTGCAAAGTCTGTCAATATGCAAAGGGAAGGAGCCAAAACACAGGTTTGTATATCCCATTACCAATTCCATATAGGCCTTGGGATATGGTGAGTATGGATTTTGTGTTGGGCTTACCAAAGAATCAAAGAGGCAATGATTCAATTTTTGTTGTAGTGGACAGATTTTCAAATATGGCACACTTTATTCCATGTTATAAAACTAGTGATGCTTCTCATATTGCTAATTTGTTTTTTAAGGAGGTTGTAAGATTGCATGGATTGCCTAAAAGTATTGTCTTAGACAGGGATTCTAAATTTGTTGGACATTTCTGGAGGACATTATGGAAGAAGTTGGGAACTAAACGAAGTTTTAGCTCTGCCTATCATCCACAAATTGATAGACAGATTGAAGTTGTGAATAGGAGTTTGGGCAATCTTTTAAGGAGCCTTACTACAGAACATCCAAAGCAATGGGATCAAGTATTGGCACAAGTTGAATATGCATATAATGACTCACTTAACAGGATTACAGGACAGAGTCCATTCCATATTGTTTGTGGAATGCATCCAATAGGAGTAACTAAATTAAGAAACTTGGGAAAAGATGAGATGAGAAGTGCAAAGGGAGAAGATTTTGCTTCAAAAATGCATGCAATACATGAACAAGTGAAACAACAGTTGCAGGATAGTAACATCAAGTATAAAACTAGAGTAGACATGAGAAGAAGAGAGGTGAACTTCGAAGTTGGAGATCTGGGTTTAGCACACCTTAGAAAGGAGAGGTTTCCAAAGAGGGAGTATAACAAATTGAATTTAAAAAAAGTTGGACCGTGCAAAGTGTTGAGGAAATTTTCTACAAATGCCTATGAGATTAAGTTACCCCCTAATGTTGGGATATCAACAATTTTCAATGTTTATAACCTATAAAAGTATGAAAGTGAAACTGCAAATGATACAGAAAAGGATTAAGAGACCCAAGAAATTGACTGGGTAAAACAACTACCCACAGCAAAGGAATTGCAGCCAGAAAGAATTATGTACAAGAAGGTGTTTAAGAAAACAAGAGGATGAGAATACTTCCAGTATTTGGTAAAATGGAAGGATCAGCCAACCGCTGAAGCTACTTGGGTTACAGAAGACATGCTACAGAAACTGGGCAGTTTTGTAGATGAGCTCATGGACAAGAGCCCATGAAGAATTTTTTCCTCGGGAGTCTGATCCAGGAGCATGTGACTTGGAAGGAAAAATCTTCAAACTTATTCCAAAAAAAAAAAAAAATTCTACAAGCAAAGGAGTGGGGTCCTTTAGCCAGTAATGTCCATGCTTTTCTAGCTTAGGATAAGGATCAAATTTAAGAATAAGACCATGTTGTAATAACTGCTTTATGGATAAGTTGTAGTAAGATTTATGTATAAATGCTTTAATCACTTTAAGTAATTAGAATGCTTTGGTAAGGGATAAGGAACGAGATGGATTTACCTATTAGTTTATAAAGGAAATAATGGGACCTCTCCGAGGGAGTCGATTCCAAAGACATTGTCATACTGAAACTCTCTCTGTGCATATGAATTCATGGTTCTCTATTTATTTCTATTTTAATGCATGTATTAGTTGCAATTCTTTATTTCTGAGTTTTATTAATGGTGATTCAAACTTTTTTTTCCAATTAACACTTATGTTCAGGCCTGTTGGGGCGTTATCCTTTCATATCGACATGCCTGTTCCTTTTACATGCATTGTTGAGTTCCACGGCGGAAACTCTGTTTACACAGGAAATCCATGAAAAGACTTAACCTAAACGAAGTTCTGAACTTGAAATCCTATTCAAATCTAGTTCATACCTGTATCGGGTCCAAACCATTATCGCATCGCAATACCACAAGTGGAGCGGGAAGGACCTTTGGAACCACCGAAGTCCAAAACTTCGACAGTCCGAACCCGAAACATTATAGAGCAGGGTGGATAAGTTATCAGGTCCGCGAGGCTTATCGCATTACAAGATCAAAGCGGGAGGAGCCAAGCCTTTAGAATATTCGAGTCGTTGATTTTAACCTCCGATAACACTACGTGTTATCACATCAAGGAAAGGAGCGTTGGAAGGGTCGATAGTTAACCATCGATAGTGTTAAATGCATTTCTTTGAAATAAAGTGTCGATAGTGTAATTCTTGGAATTAACACTAAGACCATTTACGAGTCGTGATAGTGTTTTAAAGCATCGATAATGTTATTGTGTTCCTTTGGAACAAAAGCTCGCGATTGTGTATTTCGTGTTTAAAACGCATTTCACTCTGTTTAAAGCAATGATAGTGTATTTCTGTAATTCCTATGGAATTATAGAGTGAGGAAGAAAACAGGCCTATTGCTTGATTTGGTCCAATAATGAGAGTTGGAGTGATCAAAGGGAAAATTCATGAAGTTTTCAGTCTAACAATAGATGACTGATACACCTGTTGAAGCAGGAAGAGGAATTCATCGAGAATTAGAAGAAGTTGTAGCCAAATTTGAAAGGTTTTCTATATCACCTCCACCCAGGCCACTAATGTATCACGAATATTGTAAGACTATTCTTTATATATTTGTGTTATATGTTTTGTTCACATGTACTAAGGAAATTGAACTACTTCATTGGCTTTGGTACTTACCTTGTTGAATATGTGTTGTTGTTGCTTTAATGTTTGTTGTTTCTATGTGAACTATTTCTCTAGATGATTAATGAATATTTCCTTCCTCTCATGTGCCTCTCTTAGGATAGTATTGTTACTTTCCTTCTAGAGACTCACTCATACTTCCATCTTGAGAAAGTCTTATTTTACACATTGCAATTGGTGTTTCACAGTGTCAAATTTATTGTTGATTTCAAAGGTTTTGTGCATAATCTCCTGTGTTATTTGTTGCAGCCAAGGAAAACCTTAATTTATAATGGTCGAGTTGATACTCCATATGGGGCTCCTACTCCAAATGAATTGAGGTATAATTGAGACTTCACATCAGGGAGACCCACTTAGATGATGGATTTCCAACACCATCAATAAATTCATAATCCAAATGCATTCCCCATTTACCTCTATTACCCCACTGATCATGTTATCCATAAAGTAAATATTTCTCAAAATTTTTATCCTTACTTTATTAGAATATTTGTGCTCCCCTCAAAGAGGATGTTGTAACAACCCCTGGTTGATTTTCTATGTAAATAAAATAAGACCAAGGTCATGGGACATGTTTTCCAAGTTGAATGCTTGGAAAAACACATTAGTGGGCATCACTTGTGATTAATTTATGGCTATGGAATTCGCAAAGGCATTGGAAAAGGAAAAGTGACAATAATTGGAATTTTATTTATGAAAATAAAGGAAAATAGGAGAAAAGGAAGGTGAAGAGACTAATAAGTGATCTTGGATCTTGACATGTTTTGTTAATCTATTGAATGTTTGATGAATGCATGGAATAACAAGTGTTGTTTCATGTAGATACAGAGGGATTAGGGCCTTCTTGGTGATTCTCAAATGTATACTATTAGTTTATGATTAGATATGCATTCATGTCCTATAGCTTACATGTTTTCCATATGTTTGATAAAGTGTTTGTTATAGATTAGGGAGTCTAGGTCAAGTTTTTTCTTCAAGTTTGAATGATTGGCATTATTTTCATGTTAATTATGAGTCTGGAAAATTTCCAGAAATTATGGGTAGTGGTATAGAGGTTGGCCTGAAAAGGTGGCATAGATCCTAGGACTGCATGCTTAGAACTGAAGGATTTAGGCATTAATTACATTGAAAGAGGTTTGTGAGTGCATTTGGAGGCCTATAAATGCACCTCGACCTTGTTATGCATGTGGTTGGGGTGCTAGGTCAAAGAAATAGGGGTCGAGATTAGGGATTGATCACCTGGGGTGGTTGTTCATCTCCTAAGTGATATGTAGTCCCTATAGGATGTTAGTATGTGTTCAGTTTGTAGGTCCTACTTCCTTAACTGGAAAATTGGAGGTTGGGTTAAATCATAATGATCCTTGTCTCATGTTTACCCTATTGATTCTGTGAATTTGGGTGAATGTGGGAGGGGTGGTTACAGAGTAGTTTTAGAGTGAGGTTACAACACTTGACCTCAAGGTATATGTGATTGTTATGCATGCATGTTAGTTGTCGGTGTGCTTGTTGTGCATGCATTGTGATGCTCATTGTTGTAATCTTGTGTCATCATTATGTTGATGTTGAGATGGTTGATATGTTCATATATATATATATATATATAGATATATATATATATATATATATATATATATATAGATTCTGCTAGTCTGGATTAATTATGTAGATAATATAGCCTCCCCTAAATTTCACTAAGGTATGTTTGATTATGTTTATATTTGGTTTATTTGAAATCATATGTTTTCTGGAAGAAGAATATCAGGGATGATGAATAAAATGGTGGATTATAGTTTACGTGACTCCCCTTATAGATCAGTTGAGTAGCAAGGAGATGAGTACTCTCCTGGTATAACAGATACAATGAGAAGCTTGGAGGTTTAGAAGTAGAAAGGAAGATAATGATAGGATAACTGAGTCACATGAAAGGCTTATAAGAGCCCAAGAAAAGCAAGATAAAGTTAATTTAGTATCCTTCATATCTTATCAGATTTGAAAAGATGGGGACAACCAAGATTCACTCATGGATAGGAGGAAAGGACTAATGGAGCATATGGTAGCAGGCCTCATGGAGGACACATGTTGGATAAGGATGACACAGTCAGAGGTGGTAGGTGGTTGGATACACCTAATAGGAGAGGTAGTGCTTATGGGTTCTATTCTAGTTTTGGTTCAGAAAGACAAAATGCTCATCACTGCCATCATCCTTATAGGAGGAGTGAGAGGCAATAATTGATAGATGAGTTCAAGAAATCCAAGACTCCTACATTTTATGGAGAAATGAAGAAACCAGAAGATGCATAAGCATGGCTACTTGGAATTAATAAGCTATTGAAATTGCATGATTATAGAGAGAATATGAAAGTCAAGATAGTTATTTTCAATCTCAAGGGAGAAGCAGATATATGGTGGGAAGATGTGAAGCATGTCAGAGGCATCAAGATAGTGGAGCTGAGTTGGCATGAGTTTAAAAGACTCTTCAGAAAAAAGTATCTGTCCGAGAGATATTATGATGGAAATGATAAGGAGTTCTATGACACTACAAGAAAAAAACACTAGTGAGGGGCGAAAAATGTCACCTAAAGCTCATTGGTGACAGTCTAAAGAGCATTCGTCACCAAAAAATGAATGTCAGCAAAGGTGGTCTCGCCAAAAGTATAGGTGTTGTAGTGACACAAAAATTCTATCACCAATAATGATTTATAATGATGGATAATGACTGTCACAATTTCATATGAGCAATGGTCATGGAACATAGCCTCCGTCACCAAAAATTGAATGTCACCAAAGGTGGCGTCGCCAAAATTATAGGTGTTGTAGTGAAATTCAATGTTCATCACCAATAATGATTTATAATGACAGATAACGACCGTCACCATTACATATGAGAAATGGTGATAGACCATAGCCTCAGTCACCAAAAATTGAATGTCACCAAAAGTGGCGTCGCCAAAAGTATAGGTGTTATGGTGACATTCAAGGTCCATCACAAATATTGATTATAATGACGGATAGTGACCATCACCATTTCATATAAACAACAATGATTTATTGTGATGGATCTTTAATTGCCATTAGTATTGGTGCATAATATGGTGATTTTCATTGACCGTCACCAAAAGTTGCATTGCTAGAAGTATAGGTGTTGTGGTGACATTCAATGTCCATCACGAATAATGGCTATAATGATGGACAACGACCATCACCATTTCATATCAACAACAATGATTTATGGTTACAGACCTTTGAGGGTTGTCACTATTGATGCGTATATATGGTGGCATTCGTTGACTGTCACCATTTCATATTTTTGGTGAGGGTCTAAAAATGTCACCAAAGCTCATTGGTGATGGTTAAAAGAGCCTCTGTCACCAAGAATTGATCGTTGCAATTCCATATGGATGTCAGGGCATGATGGAATCAAACCACCAACCTCCTGCTTGTAAAGCAGGTGCTCTTCCATTGAGCTAACAACCTTTAAAGAATTATATCTTTTAAAATTAGACCTTGAAACTTCATAAATTGTAAATTCTACAACTTTCAATAAATTAAAGTCTCGGCAATATTTTACTAAACAAGCAAAGCAACATCGAAGATGTAGGTCCCTACCTAATGGTTATTGAATTTATGAAAATTGGGTGGAGGGAAAAATAGTTATGTATAAGAGAATCAGTATGCTTAGTTGAATACTCAATTATAAGTGAAACTCTGAAGACATTTATAATCTATAAATGACCTATAACTATCAAATACACTAAATATTTCAAAGGAAATGTCATAAGTGGATATCATATGGAATAAGAGGAGACATGAACTTGGAACCCTTGTACATCTTGGCATGCCTTAGCACTTGGCACATCTTAGCTAGTTTGACATGTCTTCATACTATCTGGCACATATTAGCATGCCCTACCATTCCCTAACTCACCTTGGTAGTCATGACCTCACAACTACCATTGCATTTTTCCATGACTTGGGAACCTTACATTCACTAGAATGCCTTGGCACTCCTTAGTTGTCATGCCCTCTGTTATCCTCCATAATGTCCTAGGCTGATGAACAGATCGACAAAGGTAACCAAAAACCAAGCTTTTAGTTTGGTATCTAGCCCTACCAAACTAGAGAGGGCTCTCTCTATGAAATCACGACCAAGAGATGACTGGAATGTAAAGGATTTTAGGCTACATAGCTAAGGTCAGTTGGGTTTTTGGAAAATTTAGGGACTTGGAACTCTATCCATCGGTGTCTTGTCTGGCAGGGACTTTACCAAGGAGGCAAGGACTTGGAACTATATCTAGGTTAAAACACCTAACATGCGTGACAGAAGCTCCCTAGAATAGAGTACCTTTGACCTAGAAGAGTGTCCCCTTCTCAAAATATAGAACCCTTCTCTACTGTGCACTTTTCTTAAAGATAAATGTGTGCATAAAATAGTACTAAGAAAAACACCTAAATTAAGAAAAGTGAGCATCTAAGTCAAACTATAAAAGTATAATAAATATGGCTCTATATAAGTTTGGGAAACACTAGACAAGCATGCTTTCATACAACAACAATACGATGCCTAAAATTGATGTAATTCTTTCATTTTTGCTCTACCCTCACATCAAAACTGGAATCTATAGCATCTACCCCAAGGCTGTATGCATTTGTTGAGGATGTAGATTGAAAGGATCTACTGAGATGAAGTATTATTGAAGGAGAAACACCTTCAAAACAATAGATAAAGTCTATTGTGAATTCAACCCATTTGCACACAAACCAAGGATGCTACTGGGTACACTTCTCCGTTGAATGGAAAGTACAATGTATTGTAGTGTTGCTGAAGGAAAAACACCTTTAGTGAAACACGGATAAAACTCTAATAGATATTGTCACTGTGGCCTCCATTTTTGATGATCTCATCAATATAGGTAACAACTTCAATAACTGAAAAACCAAAAGGTGAGATGCATAGATAATTTGAAATGACAGATTTGGACATACTTTATTATTGTTTAGGAGTGTTAGTATAGAAAATGCAAGGTAACTTGTTGCATCTTTATGTCACACGCTAAGGATGCAAAGAAATACATAAAATATTAAATAGTATGGTATAAGTCGATTGCAGGTTATTTTGAAACACGAACAGAATTCTCCTTGTGCAGGTTCTAATCTAGTGGGTATAACTTTAAATAAGAAATTGATAGTTATGGTGTTGAAATTGTCTCATAATTCATGAAAAGTCCCAAATTTATTCACTAGAAAGAAGTAGAGCAAGTCATCAGGTTTATGGAAGGGAACACTCTATTTGCAGGAAGATAACTTGAAATTAGTCAGGCATATTATATCTCATCTTCTTGTACGTGTGTGCTTTGAAAAGATAACCACATCCAAAGACTCAATAACAAATCGAGTAAAGTTTATAGGTGTGAAGCACTTCTGAGAAAACCCATCGCTTAATGACAACTGAGTGAGGAATATGTAGAAGGATTCAATATTGCACTTATTCATAAAAAGGAAGATGGGGTATCCAACATATTGCCAACAAACTAACTCCAACCATAATGTGAAAGGCAAGTTAACTGTGAAACCTATTTCCCACTTTGTAGTATTGTTCCCTTTTGAATTCCAACAAGTATCTTGCTGCTTAGATCCACAAAACTTGTGGCAGGTAAAATCAACATGATACAATTATGACATGCAAGCTTGGCACACACACTCTAGTTTCCCTCTAAAAGAGGGTAAGTCAAAATATTATCACAATATTCATTGTAATTGGATCATACAATATTGAGGTATTGCATGGAATAAACAATCTACTATCAATGCACGAATGAAGAACTAAAAATAAACGAATTTCTTATTGCTACAATAGCGCCTCTCGGGATTCTTGGATAAAGCACCTAACCTACTATTGATGCCTCGAAAATCGCTGCATCAACATCGGGGAAAACCACCCGGTCCGGACCTTAAAGGCAGCTTCTTTTCCGTTTGGTGTGGTGGCTCTGACTGGATATAATGGGACTAGTTTCCCAATGGTTTGTAAATAGGATGGATAAGTGGTTGATTGTCTATTATCTATTGATAATGGATGGATGACTTATTCTACAATGCAAAATCATAAACAACTAATCTATCCCAGGA
Source organism: Pinus taeda (assembly GCA_000404065.3). Taxonomy (NCBI): domain Eukaryota; kingdom Viridiplantae; phylum Streptophyta; class Pinopsida; order Pinales; family Pinaceae; genus Pinus; species Pinus taeda. The sequence goes on from APFE031550462.1 coordinate 129,466, forward strand.
AATTTCCACATTAGGGCAAATTTTGATGATATTTATCTACAAATAGGCATATAGATGACTCCATTGATAAACAAAGACATTCATTTATATGATAATTACTTTGTTCAAGTAGTTGAACAAAGTAATAATTAAAACATTATTACACTATTCTTCATATATCATTGACATAAATATGATTGAAAGAATAACATTCCTTAAACATTCAATAGTGATAAGTATAAGGACTGTTGTTAAAACACATACATATATCCAATGATAGCAAGATTGAATAAATGTTGATTCATATAAAAGAATGGAGCAAAGACATAGATAATAGTACCATATGTAATTTGAATCCCTCTCGATATCAATCGCATTCAAATTCCGTCTTCTAACTTAGAAATACTCTCACAAAAAGTAGTAGTGCATATCTCATCAAAGTATTCTTCATTAAAATTCAAAATATAGGTTCAGTCTTCATAAAGAAAATATATCAGAAGCACAATAGTGTGACTTCCCAATCCAAGTTTTATACAAAAATTAAGGACCCTTTCTAAAGACATGAAAGGGTCTATAAATACTATCTAAGCTAACTGATTATGAAATAAAAATTCTATTAGGTGGTATAACCAAATCATGAAAATCCCCTTGAAATAGGCATGCTTGCAGTTAATAGAATGATTCACTATTTCGGCTGATCATCCTTTGGCTTGAGCTGGCAAATAGCAAGCATTGGTTGCAATTCTGGAGAGTGACTTAGATGTGAATGCAGTTGGGCTAAATACGTAGCACCATCAATTTTGGGAATCATGTAACTGATTGCATCGATTAAACATTTCAGTGATGTCTTTTGATTGTATGGTTTAACTAGGAAGAACCAAAAGGTGTCCCAAGTTAAACTTTGGATACCTGCTATTAATCTCTCCTTCTATTCTAAATCATGTTTGCATGATTTTTCCAATGCTTTAGTTGATGGTAGTTTACCTAGAGTGCACTGTGAAATCAGATTAGATAGATAAAGAGTATCATTAATTAACTCAATCAAATTACTGGTTGTCGATCTACATCTTGAAGTTTCCTTCTCTGTTTTCATCAATTGTGATTGCCATTATAAGAAAAGAATATCTTTGTGTGATTCTAGATTTTTAGGCAAATTTGCAGCTTGCCCTTCACTGGTTTCTTGCCAAGAAAGAAAGTTTGTTAATGTTTCATCGGCCTGTTCCAAATTTTGTCTTACGTCACCTAATTTGTCAATCATTGATGAAGAAATCTCACAGAGGGGCTCAGCAAGGGAAATATTATGACATAGTAAATTTAACTGTTTAATCAGTGCCTTATTGATATGGAGAGCTTCGGACTTGAACTCTGCTGGTTGAGGAAAACTCTTGAACTTTTCTATCTGTTGTGATAGTTGAGCGATTTGCTCATCTTTTGTTTTGTTCATTTGTTCATTCATTGTCTTTAGCTTGGCCAATGCTAAGGATAACTCCTTTTCTTTCTATACTGCACTTTGGTCTATCCTCTACTTATCCTTGAGCAATTGCTCATTTAGTTGGTTGTTTACTTGCTGCTGTGCTACTAACTGCTATTCTAATTGCTCTTTGCTTTGTTGTTTTTTGGATACCTGTGCCTCCAATGAAACAATTGTCCGATATTTTTCCTTGAGTAAATTACTCACTTATGATGCTTTATCCATAGTGGCTACCGATTATGCCCTGGAATATTGAGAGAGTTTTGTGAGGTCTTCGGAAGGATTGAATTCTTCTTTCCATACCACATTAGCCATCTTTGTTTGTGCAGGTAAAAGAGAAGATTGATCAATCCTTCTCTTTTTCCTTTGTCTTTTTACTACAGCCCTATGCTTAAGGTTGTAAAAGACATCTAAATGTGGTATTTCTTCTATATGCAAAACCATTTCATTGGATGGATCCTTAGGAATTATCTCTACATATTTACTTATGGGTAGGTTGTTGGTTCCTTCAGTTGGAACCATATTTGTTGTTGTCTTGTGACCAACTGTCACTTCAGGCGTGCTAAAACCCTGTGAATTCTCAAGATTGCTTATAATGGAATCGAACTGTTGCCATTCTTTAAGGATCTTGGGATCAATCCAAGTATCTATGTCCATGTGTTCACTGCCTTTTCCCTGTTCTTTCTCCTATTTTGGTGCTTTTCCTGTCTCAGGAATGTTTTCCACAGCAGGAGATTTGTCAACAATTTACTATTTAGGCTCACTTGACTGGATTGTTGGGGTGGTGGCTAATAAGTCTAGAGGTAGAGTTTGCAACCTCTGTTCTCTAAGCCTATTAAACACTTCTAGCCCTTCATCTTGATACCTGATCCTGGCCAATGTTTTTACCTGAAATAATGATTATGCTGAGGAAAATAGGTCATCAAAGTCATCCTTTTCATGATCAAACTTTGCAATTTGGCTTGTTTAAGAACATTATAGGAAACTTTTCTTAGATCATATTGTCTGTTGGGAATTGTTGCAAGATTGAGCATTTGTGTTTTTTCTGTCTCCTTTTCTGCATGTTTGTAATCATGGAGAGTGAAAACATTGCATCTTAAAGGAAATGTAGGCCATACCTATTTCTTGGAATTTCTAGGATTTTTGGATGTCCCTTCTGTTGTTATCTGGTAGGCCAATTCTCGAGCTAACATCTTATCAAGCACATACAGGAGAAGGACATGGGGTTTTGCAAGGCTACCAAAAAGCCTTATATAAGTGAATTTGTCTTCTTCGAACCAATTAGCTATTGCAGTCAAGTCGATCCCTACTTCCTCGGAAATCCTGGGGGCAGGCTTATCAAAAATATCATAGTAGGAAGGCAACAGAAAACCATTGCAAATTTTGTAAAAATGATTTTTGCAGTGAGCCTTCCATAACATTTGATGATATATATGGATTGGCTTGGGGTCTTGGGGAGTCCATCTCCATCCGAGTACCAGATATTCAGAGTTAAAACAAAGAGTATCTAGAATATAAGCACTGTAATAAAAAGGGGGAATGGTCTTGGTAGTTTTACGTGAATCTGATCTGAATTCAAGAATTGTTGTGGCTAATTTGTTGGAAAAAATGTTTGCCCAATCCATCACATAACTATTGACTATTGCCTCCATTAGAGGGACCATTTCAAGGGTGAACTTAGCAGAGTCATGTATTCCCCACATTATATACATCATAGCCCTAGCATAATAGTAAGGAGAAGCCAATGAGTCCATAGAGTACTTACCTGATGATCTATGTTTGTGCTTCTTGGGATTATGTCTCCACTGCTTAATCAGGGCTGACTCTGACCCGTTTTCATCTGCAAATTTTTCAAGGAAGCTTTGTTGTACTGCTTTTCAGGCTCAGGTAAGTGATACATTTTCCTTAGATCATTAGGCTGAAACGAACCAAATATCCTCCCATCAACTGTGCAAAATGTCCTGTTTTAAACTGGAATTTCCTCTACCACCCATCTCACGGCGTTAGTGTATGGGAGAATTTTTTCTCGTGTTGTTATTCTGTGCAAATATGAACAAGCTAAATCTTTGAGGGATGCTTCTGATTTGTTACTTGAGTCAGCTATGGTTTCTTCTGATATTTCCTCAAGCTCCTCTGCTTCTATCAGATTGTAGATGCTCTCCCAGCTAGTGTTTCCAAGACCGAGGCACGTAGTGTCTGAGATTAACCCTTTTTTTCTTGGTCTGGGATCCTTAGCTGGCTGCACTATTGCTGCAGGAGTCACTGCTGCGGATTTCTTTGATTTATTTTCCATTTGTTTCAAACTTTTGATTTCAGTGAAATTTTGCACAAGCAATTGGAAAAACCGTGATACAGAGAAATGTTGCTACAGACCAATATGATAAAGAAAAATTACCTTGATCGGCAGGTGATAATGGATTATATTAAGATTGTCGTAGGTAAAATCTAAAGAAAAGATCTACCCTTAACTGCTTCATTGATTAGCTGTTTAACTTGTTAATTATGGTAAATGATCTTTTAAATGCCCATCATGTCGTTTATATGCCAAATGATTCATTCAAGCATGGCTTGGATTTGTTTGATGGATAATCAGAGGTAGATCACAAATCGGGGATTGATAATGTGAAGGGAAAGGCTTTAATGCTTGTTTTAAACATCTCCAATCACCGAAAGGTGATATAATGCATGAAAACCTTTCAAATATATTCTCAAGATACGAGCCTCATTAATGCATCGCACTTGGGGAATGAATTCGGGCTTTATTTCTATGTCAATGCGATTTCACCAATTGCTGATTGCGATATGATTTATCACATTAGAGGATTTAAGTCTTCCTTCCATCATGTGTTGACTTGTTATTGCCGATTGCCGATGGCGATATGCTTTATCGCATCGGAGAAATTAAGAGGCTCTATTGCATTGCTGCTTTGGCATTTACCTTTTCTGATATTCGATTGCGATATGCTTTTTGGATCGGAGATAATGAATGTATCTTTGTGCATGCTTCCTTTGTTATTGTGATATGCAATCTTGTGATCGCTTTATCGCAATAACAAAGAATTTTATAATATTTTAAAGCTATAATTTATTTCTATTCAAAAGTATTTTTTTAAATAATTCGTTTACGTTAAGCCTTTTGATAAGGGTTTTTCTTATGATGGGTTAATACCAATTTATTTACACATCTAAGTTTAATTTAAAAGGGACCCATTTGATATTATGATTTTGTATAAAAAATTTATGAATTGGGGGGTTGTTGTACAGCACAACAATTGCCAATTCACTGGGAGAAACAATTAACTCTGGGAAAGTAATAATATACTTAAACTTTCTTAATCTGAAAATCTTAACTGATAGAGAAAATCTAATATAACTAGATAATCATAGATTCTGAAAGTAATGTTAACTATTTTTGTTATTTCCTTCTTTTCTTAAAATTAAATACATTCTAAGCTTTAAATAGACCTTAATTGGTTGATAATGATAAAACAAAAGACTTTCCCAACTTAGCTTTTATAATGACTCCTTTGTCATAGGTAGAGCCTCTGCTGCCAACAAACGTTTATAGTCTCGACAGGGTTACCTTTTAACCATTTGACCATTCATTATTCCATCCATTTCAGAGTATAATTAAAAAAGAATGAATCCAAAAGATATGTTTCCATATTTTTGTATTACTTTTTCCTTTTTCTCTTATTTTGTAAGATAAAAAACCATTGTCTTGGTATGGTGGCCAGCTGTTGACAATGCCATTTATTGGTTGTAATTTAACTGAACAAGTTGGCTCATGATGAGACCCCTTGTCTTATAATTATAAGCCATTACTCTGTTTTGGTATGCAATGATGGTAATGTCAGTTGAACTATTCCCCTATGATCATGGTAAGAAGGCTCATAATAAGACCTCTTATATTTTATATCAAATATATTTTAAAATTACACTCTGAGTAATTATAAACTTTAATGGATGGGATGAACAATTTTCTCCTTAAGAGAATATGGATGACAGGGTGAGAGTTGAAGATGCTAAGATTGAATCAGCCTATGTTTTGTATTGATAATCGTTGTCAGGCTTTAAAAACTTTAAAATGATTTATAGTATTTCTAAGTTTTGAGAAGATTTCACAAAAATAAAATGGGGTTTTCATAATCTAATTATACCTAATTTCCTAGAATTTTCTTTTTCCTTTAAGGCTTCCATTTCTTAAAAGTAAATATCAAAACTATTTTCTTTTGAGTAACTTTTTCAATATACCAAAGACTAATGGGAGGATTTTCACAATTTTATTTTCCTAGGATTTTAAACAAAATAAGTTATTCACACAAATTCTGCTGAAAATTGAATATTTACAAAAGGAGAAGTGGTTACCTCCTCAATTGAAAAATTTTTCCAAGATAAGGCTATTGACAGAAGAGAATCTCTCTTTCTTGATAGATCTTGCAATATGAATGTAGAAGGGCCTATCTTCTCGCTGATTTGAAATGGTCCAAGCCACATTTTATGGAACTTAGTATGTTTTCCTTTATCCTCATGGGCTTTGTCCCACTTCAAAACTAGATCACCAACTTGTAAATGTTTTGAGCTGGTTGAAGTTGCATCAAAAGATGACTTAATAATCTACTGATGTTTTGCATGTATAATTCGAGCTTTTTCCCTTTCTTCTTCTAGTTTCAAGATTTGATCATGTCTTAGTTGAATAGAAGATGAGGGACTTTCTTCAATAAACTGCACTAAAACTAGTGATGGAAGTACTAAGTTTGCTAGTATGACAACTTCTTTTCCATACACTAGATTAAATGGAGAAGTGCCTATGGAGGCCTTCTGTGTTATTCAGTCAGCCCATAGTGCAAATATCAAAGATTTATGCCAGTTTTTATGATTCTGCTCGATAGTTCTCTTAATGATTTTGATAAGATTTTTATTGGTGGATTTTGCTAAACCATTACCCTGAGGGTAGTAGTTCGCAGAATACTTCAATTTAAATCCCCTTTTGATAGCAAACTCAAACATAGAATTTCCAGAGAAGTATGATGCATTATAAAAAATAAGAGCGTTTGGGACACCAAACCTGGTAATAATGAACTGATCTATAAATTCAATGTTGCCTCAGAGTTTGTTGTCTTCAAAGGAATTGCTTCAACCCACTTAGTAAAGTAATCAGTAGCTGTAAGGATATACCTATGCTGTTTGGATGAATGTGGAGTGATTTCTCCAATGATGTCCAATCCCCATTGTTCAAAAGGTTGTTCAATGTTGACTGGTTGCAAGGGAAAGTTGGCTTCCTTTGTCTTCCACTAGTGATTTGACAATTTTGGCATTTCCTTACATATTCATGAGTATCTCTGAACAAGGTGGGCCAGTAATATCCAGCATGAATGATTTTGTGAGCTGTTGTATCAACTCCAAAATGTCCTCCTGCTAGTCCGTCATGTAGCTCCTATAAGACCTTTTTCACTTCAGGTTTTTCTAAGCATCTTAACAAAATTGAATCATAATTTCGTCTAAATAATACATCATCTACAATTATGAAGTTTTTTGCTTTCAATCTTATGGCACGTTTTTTTTTATATGAAAGATTAGAAGGATCATATCCATTTTTCAAATAGAAAATCAGACAGGATTAGTGATACTTATCTGATTGATTTCTTCAATATCTTTTGTACCTTCAGGTTCCTAAATATTGGATGCTTCTGCTAACAACCTGCAGAACCTTGGCCTTTGAAAATCTTTGCTGGTCTAATTTCCAAGTCATATTCTTGTAATGTTGTGACCCAATTTTCTCTCTTTTCTCCTAATTCCCTTTGAACTAGTAATTGTCTTACTGCCGAAAAAGGGACTATAACTTTTGTGTGAGCTTTTAAGAGAAAGGGTCTATAGTTTTTAATGGCTTTGTACACAGTAAAGGCTTGTTTTTCAACTTCTGATTAATTAAGTTCAACACCTTGAAGGTTTGAGCTATAAAATGAGATTGGTGCTTCCAAGTTTTGATTGTTAATTTGTGTCAGCACTGCTGCATAAGATGAATAAGATGCAAGGGTATATAACATGAAATGATTTGAAAAATTAGGAGTGCTTAAAGCAGGGGCGTTTATGATTGATTGTTTGATGGAATCAGATGCCTCTTTTTTTGCAGGCCTCCATTTAAACACTGAATTTTTCTTGATCATGATTTGTAATGGCAAAACAATCTGAGAGAAATCTAGAACGAATCTTTTTACAAAGTTAATTTGACCTAAAAATGATTGTATGGATTTTTTATTGTGAGGGAATGGAATATTAGAAATATCTTTGATTCTATCTGGATCAATATAAATGCCATCCTTTGAAACAATGAAGCCCAAGAGCTTACCTTGATTAAGAGCAAAAAAGGACTTCTTTGGATTGAGTGAGATACCATACCTTTTGCAGCGTTCAAAGATTCATTTAAGATCATGTAAATGATTTGATATTTTCCTGGAGAATACAGTAATATCATCTAAATAGACAACTACTGATTTATTGATCAATCCTTTGAATTCTATGTCCATCTTTCTTTGGAATGTATCTCCAGCATTGATAAGTCTGAAAGGCCTTTTTTTGGTAGGCATAAGTTCGCCACTTGGTTCTAAAAGTAGTCTTGAGTCTGTCATCATGGTGTACCAAAATTTGGTTATACCTTGAAAAACCATCTAAAAAGGACATTAATTCAGAACCAGCTACTGAATGGAATGTCTGCTCCATGGTAGGTAAAGGGAAGTTATCCTTTTGGTTTGCTTTGTTAAGATTTCTGAAATCAATACAAAATCTAATGTCTACAATTTTCTTCCTTACTGGCACCATATTGGACACCCAATTTGAATGTCTAACAAGAAAAATTATCTTAGCTTTCAAGAGTTTGTTTAATCCAGCTTTTATTTGACTCTCTAAGTTAGGATGAATCTTCCTTAACTTTTATTGTACTGGTTTTTGTTTAGAAAGCATTGGAATAGTATGCTGAATGATGGATGTATCGTACATTTTAAAATCATCATATTTCCAAGCAAAGACATTTTTATATTTATGTAATAATTTAATGAATGCAATTCTTTCTTCTAACGAAAGTCCTAATCCCAGATTGATGTTTTGTGAATTATGCTCAGTACCCAGGTTTATCAATTCAAATCTCAAAGTAGAATTTTGGAGCTTTGAATTAGTAACCTGTTTAAACCTATCTTTGATGTCATAAATATCTTCAAGCTTAACCAATGGTTTAGGTATTGAGTTTTCTTCAAGATTTTCCTTCATTTGAATGTCATGGTCACTTTCATCAATAATTTGATCATCATAGGACTTGTCATAAGTTAAGAAATTTAAAATGTCTTCATCGTGATTGAACACTCGCCAATTAGTGACATTATTAGGAATTGATAGCCTAAAAATTAATTCTACTGAGAATCTATCTAGACTGTAATATTCAGATGGAAGGAGCTTGGAAGCAACATTAGCTAGTAAATCTGCTGCTGCATTCTGTGATTTGGGGATGGGAGAAATATTGACTTCTAAAAATTGAGATATAAGGTCCTGTACCAAAGACTAATAGTGTTCAAGGTGACCAGAAAGGCAATGAATAGTATTCCTGACTTGTTTTATAACAATTTCTGAGTCATTGAACACTTTCAAATATTGAACTTTAAGACCAATTGCTTTATAGAGTCCTTGAATTAAGGCCTCATATTCAGCTGTATTGTTTGTGCATTCAAATTCCAACCTGCATGATAACATGGTCTTTTTCCCTCAAGACTAACTAAAATACATCCTGCTCCTGCACCTTCACTAGATTTAGACCCATCAAAATATAATGAAAAAAATAAAGATTTATCTACAGTTTTATTTACAGTTTTCTCAGCAATTTTAACACATCTTTATGTATCTATTTTTGAGAAATTTTTGATTTGAGATGTGAAATTATTAACTGAGAAAGGTGATGGTTAAGCGGTAAAATTGCCAAAAAATTATTCAAATGAGTAATTCCCCAAAATATTGTTATTGAATGCTATTGGTTGATTTTCTTGTTCGAACTCAGTAACATTATGGGTCATGTGTTTCTCCCAATCAATTTTGATCTGATTTGGCTTTCCTTTATAAGGCAGCCACATATGAGACCAATCGGTGGAAATATAACCATGAAGTTTCTCAAACCAGTCTCTACTCAAAATCAAGCCATAGAATTCAGGTATATCAGCGATTAAAATATCGATTCTTTGAACCACTCTTGGATCAGTTGATAACTTAATCGTGACTGAGTTGATTTCTCCTAAAACCTGGACCTTAGTTCTATCCAACTGGACTATATGAATTGGAGACTTTTGGGGTTCAATGTTCAATTTAGAACAAACTAAAGCTAGCATTATATTAGAGGAAGCCCCTGAGTCAATCAAACAGTTGTGTAGATTTCTATTATAGATCTCGTAGGTTAAGAGGAAAGGAGGAGTATGAGAATTTGATCTATCTTCGATTAAAACAGCATCGGTAGCTTCTACTCTACCAGGAGGTGGTTTACCTGCTTCATTAGCAGCTTTGGATAACACAACATTTGGAAGAGGAGAAGAAGGTACAACATTTAACTCCTTAAGCAACAGTTTTTGTTGATGTTTGAGTTTACTAAGCTCAAACATAGTGATATTTACCTTTGTTTTCTTCATGTCTTCAACAATGTTGTAGTCCATAGAATCTGTAACTACTAATGTTTTAAATGTTGGAGGTGGATTTGAAGCTGATGGTTGATTTTGGGAAGGTATTGTTGTAGATTTCTTCATGGGAACCTTTTCTTTGGTAGTAGTAGTACCTACATTCCTTTTCTTCTGAGTTATTTGAACAGTTTCAGGAGTACCCTTACTCCTGGTAGTTACAGGGAAAGCTTCCTATTCATTTTTTATATCAGAATTAGGCAAAATAAAGTCCCACATTCCATGACATTCTACAGTTTCCTCTTCTTTAGGTTCTTCAGATGATAAAACTGTTTCTTCTTCCTCTTCCTCTTTGGGATTTGAGTCTGCATTGGATATAGCATTTGGTGGTTTTGACTCAGGTTTCTTAAAGTTTCTAAATGGCCTTTTTGTTGAAGTCTCAGCTACTTGTTTTTTGATTTCTACCATTTCATTTGACATAGTCTTGAGAATTTTTTGGAGACCCTCCATATCATATGGGTCTTTAGGCATTTTCTTCTTTGAATCATCTTTGAAAGAAACGTTTTTGGATTTTTTGTCTTCAAGAGAAGTCTTCTTTTCTAAAGCAATAATGTGTTTCTCTACAGAAAGTGCCTCTTTCATGTTTTCAACTAGAGTTGGTTTTGCAACTCTATCTACAAAAATAGCTATATTTGAAGATAAAGTTGTTATGTATCATTCGCTTCTAATTTGCTCGCTAGGATTAGAGGCAGTTGGAATCTTATTCAAGAGCTTATTAAACCATGAATTGAACTCCTTTATAGGTTCTTTATATTCTATCCTAAGATTTGAAAGATCGTCGATTAATGTTGCTAGAGATCTGTCATCACCATATTTAGTCAAGAACTATTCTTGAAAAATGTTCCAACTTGTAATGGATCCTGACAGCAAGGACAAATACCAAGACCCAACTGATCCTTGTAAGGTATAATGGAAAAGCCAAACAACAACATCTTCCTCTGTCACTCCTTTTAAGTTAACTGCCAACATGAAGTTGTTAATATGCTCATCGGCCTGTATTCCTGCATCTGGATTAAATTTCGGCAACCATTTTTCAGGATGTGCTGGCAATGGATGTAATGGTGCAGGCATCGTGACTGCACCAGGATTATTCCATGGATTTTGATCCATTGTAGAACTAATACTAGATGATATTGTTGATGAAATTCTAGATGTTTGAGAAGGAGAAGATATTGAAGTTTGAGGTGGTTGTGATGTTGAAGTTCCTGATCCTTGTTGAACAACAATGTGTAATGGAGGAGTGGATGGTTGACTTCGCACTGGAGAAGATGAAATGGATGATGATGAGATAGTCTCACTATCAGATCCTTTAGTTGTTTTTCTTGCCCTTTTCCTTTTAGGTAAACGCAACTCAGTAGGTTCAATACCAAGCTTCCCACTTTGAAGTCTGGTTAGGTAGTGAGGTGGAATGAATTGCGAAGTCTCACTGCCTTGAGATATCTTAGATTTTTGTGGTGATATTGAAAAGCCTTGAAGTTTATGGATAAGAGACTGAACTTCAAGAGACTTTGGAGTTAATCGTTCTGGGATATGTTGGGGTTGAGCAGTGGTAGTTGTCTCCTCTTCTCGTTTGAATACTAGAGTTCCAACATGAAAAAGATAGGTCGGAGATGAGGTGGAGGGAGATTTACTCTCAGAATGGGTTGTAGGTTTGGGTTTGCTTTCCATTCATAATTCATGCCCTCCTTCTAGCTCCAAAAATGTTGATGCCTTGAAAATCGCTACATCAACATCAGGGAAAACCACCTGGTTCGGACCTTAAAGGCAGCGCCTATTCCGTTTGGTATGGTGGCTCCGATTGGATATAATGGGACCAGTTTCCCAATGGTTTGTAAATAGGATGGATAAGTGGTTGATTGTCTATTATCTACTGATAATGGATGGATGATTTATTCTACAATGCAAAATTATAAACAACTAATCTATCCTAGGAAATTTCCACTTTAGTGCAACTTTTGATGATATTTATCTACAAATAGGCATATAGATGACTCCATTGATAAACAAAGACATTCATTTATATGATAATTACTTTGTTCAAGTAGTTGAACAAAGTAATAATTAAAAAATTATTACACTATTCTTCATATATCATTTGTTGGAAATAATACTGAGAGGGGGGGTGAATCAGTGTTATCTGCTCAATTATTTTCTTTTTCAAACCCAAAACATATACACTACTTAAGTTAGAGAAAACCGCGTATATATGCAAGTACAGATAAGGAAACCTACGTATACCATATAGACTTATAATTTAAAATATTCTACAGATGTTGAACATTAATCTGTGCATCAGGATCATATAAACAGTAACTAGGAAAACAAAAATAGAGCAGAAGACAATCATACACAAGAACACAAGATATAAGGTGGAAACCCAATGTGTGTGAAAACCACCTGCTGCAATATGTCTCTATATTTTCAATTAGAAACTTCTTTTTACAATGATTCTGTATTGGTGCATTCATTTACCAGTACACAGGCTGCTACCTGCAGAGAGCTACAACCCTCTCTCGTTTTCTAGCTTCTCCTGGAAGGGAGCTACAACCCCCTTAGTTCTTGTACTAGTTGAGATACTAGTAGGCAGGCTGCTACCTCCAAAAGACTACAACCTTCTCTTCCTTCCAGGGACCATGTTCCATAAATTTTCAGACTGGATCCACAAATAACATCAATCAAACATCAAGAATTTCTGCATCAACCAATCACCTTTTCACCAATCAAAACTGAATCAAAATAAACACTTCTCTGAAGACTGTACCCAGATCATAATAACAGTAATCACACCCAACTTCTGAACCGAGAACATTGTAGCAATAAACATAAGTAGCTAGAACATAAATCAAGAGATGTATGCTACTTCACTATTCAGAAACCTGCGTGCATATGCTTCTGTGTCAATACTAACCTACGTATACGCGACTTTCCCTTACAAGAACAACGTGTATACGCGCCTTCGCTTCACTGAACCTGCGTACAGATCTATAAATTAATTCTTTCAAACATTCAGATATTACTTAACCCAGATTATCAGATTTATATATCAAGCGTGCGCCACATATCACAGATCAAAATCATATAGAGATACCACTATTCCAGCCTTAAGATTTTGACCCATCAATAGAACTTATCCTTCTCCTTGCACTCAGGTTCCTTCTTCATTCAGATCCAGATCTGCATCATAACCCAATCACTGTGTTATAGATCTAGCACTTTATCAGATATTCAATAATTCAGAAGATGCCTTGCCAAATGATCTCCTTCCTCTTTTATAGCCTTAGGCCTTTCACAATACCACGGATCAAAAACCATAATAATTCAATGCCATGGACCCAATACTTGGGATCAACACTTATGATGAGATACCATGCCCTGAAACCATAGGTTCAAATACCAAGGACTAAATACCACGGACCAAAACCATAGGATCAAAAACTGTCAGACTAATACCATGAACCAACCATAAGTTTTCCCATGTGCGTGCGCTTTTCTCTGCATGAAAGTGTGTGAACTTTTTTCTGCATGAAAGTGCGTGAACTTTTCTCTGCATGAAAGTGCGTGAACTTTTCTCTGCATGAAAGTGCATGAAATTTTCTCTGCATGAAAGGAACATTTCTCTGCATGAAAGTGCGTGAACTTTTCTCTGCATGAAAGGAACTTTTCTTTGCGTGAATGTTTCTCTACATGAAAGTGCGTGAACTTTTCTCTGCATGAAAGGAACTTTTCTCTGCATGAAAGTGCGTGAACTTTGCTGCACTATAATTTATCATATGAGATGAGTGGGTTGCCATGAAGTACAACATATGTATGATTATGCCAACAATCTCCCCCTTTGGACTTGATGGCAACAACAATCAATCACTCTCCCCCTTTACATCAAGGGCAAAGGGGCAGACTACCATACTCCCCCTGAGTACCTGCTGAAAACTCTGAACGAGCTCCCCCTTTGTATATGCTCTGTGCTAAAATGTTGTCTGCAAAAAGATGTTCTACAAGAAAGAACATGACTCCATACATTATAAGTAACCTTCCTATCATCAAGACTCATACATACATCCATCTCCCATCCAAGTGGGAATACACAAGATATAGACAAAATGCATTCATCCCAGGCATAGTGGGGAAACCAAAATAGGTTGTTATATGACCTTGATATGAAAAGAAGTACATGACATAGAGACAAGAACAACTATCAGCAGAATCAACCTTCAGACCAGCACAGATTGATCTACTCCCCCAGAAAACTCTTGAGAAATCAAACCAAGGACTTCTAAGATAATGCCAACAATGCATCATTAGAATAATATATGATCCCCCTGAACCTGTGCTAGATGATCTCTGATAAACCCATTCGATCCACATAGACTGGCAAATGTACGTGTATCCACCCACGTACAACAACAAGATTCAACAACAGGATGATGCATCAACAACCCCCAGCTTCTGTCTGAGGTATTCAAATGTCTCCCTAGGCAATGTTTTGGTGAAAATATCAGCAACTTGTTCCTTGGAGGGAACATATTCCAATTTGACCTTTTGTTCCAACACTTGTTCTTGGAGAAAATGATACTTGATCGGTATGTGCTTGGTCTTTGAATGCAGGACTGGGTTCTTTGAAATGCTGATTGCACTTGTATTATCACATAAGATGGAGATAGGTGGTGTACAAGTGATTTGAAAATACTGTAAGGTTTGCATCATCCAAAGGAGTTGAGTGCAACAGGATGCAGCAGCCACATATTCTGCTTCCGCTGTAGATAATGCAATAGAACTATGTTTCTTGCTGAACCAAGATACTAATCTGGAACCCATAAAGAATGCACCACCACTATTGTTTTTCTGTCATCCACACTTCCAGCCCAATCTGCATCTGTATAAGCATGAAGAGTAAGATCCAAATCTCTAGGATACCATAGGCCATAGTTTTTAGTTCCTTGAAGATACTTGAAAATTATCTTTACTGCCTGAAGATGAGTTTCCTTAGGATTTGCCTAAAATATTCCAATCATTTCTACTGCATGCATGATGTCTGGTCAGGTACCTGTTAAATAGAGCAAAATTCCAATCATTGACCTATAGGTTGGTTGATGCACTGCTGCTGATTCATCATTTGCATTGAGGCTGCATCCTGTGACCATAGGAGTGCATACTGGTTTTGAATCTTCCATGCCATACTTCTTCAAGATCTACTTGAGATACTTGGTTTGAGAGAAAAAGATACCACCTTTATTTTTTTGGATTTGTAAACCAAGAAAATATGTCATTTCTCCAAGAAAAGACATTTCGAATTTCTTCTGCATCACCAAGGTAAAGTTTTGACTCATAGCTTCTTCATTGCTACCAAAGATGATATCATCTACATACACAACAAGTATTAGCAATTTGTTATTTTCAATTTTTATATAAAGATTGCTATCTGCCGATCCTTTTGAAAAACCTTGTTGATGAAAGTATTTGTCCAGACGATAATACCAAGCCCTTGGACCTTGTTTGAGAGCATAGAGAGCCTTCTTTAGTCTACATACAAGATTTGGATCATTACCAAGGATGAATCCATCTGGCTGCTCAATGTACACTTCTTCTTCTAAGTCTCCATTCAGAAAGGTTGATTTCACATCCATTTGAAATACTTTGAACTTTTGAAAGCTAGATAGAACAAGGAACATTCTGATGGCCTCAAGTCTAGCAATGGGAGCAAAAGTTTCTTCAAAGTCTATTCCTTCTTGTTGAGCATACCCTTTACAAACAAGTCTAGCCTTATTTCTAATCACTTCCCCATTTTCATTCAACTTGTTTTAGAAGATCCATTTTGTCCCTATGACATTCTTATCTTTTGGTCTAGGAACCAACTCCCAAGTGTTATTCTTTTCGATCTGCTCAAGTTCTTCATCCATTGCCTTGACCCAGGATTCATATTTGAATGCCTCTCTTACATTTTGTGGTTCAGTGGAAGAAAGTAATGCCAAATAGCTTGAAGCTTCTGCAATTGTTCTTCTTGTTTGTATTCCTGCCTCTTTTTGCCCCAAAATTTGAGATTCTGGATGATTCTTCTGAACATACCTGGATGGAGTCTTTTCTTCTACCCTTATTTGTTCTTCATGCTCCTCATGGGTTTCTTCTTCATAGGTTTCTCTTCATCATGGACTTGATTTGATGTTGATGGATAGTCCTCATCATCTTTGAAATCTTCAGATCTTACTTGCCTAGGAGTGTTTTCTTCTTCATCAACCACTACCTCAATACTTTCAACAATTTTTCCAAGTGTTTTATTATAACACTTGTATGCTTTGATGTGGGGAGAGTAACCAAGGAGAATGCCTTCATCTGCTATAGGTTCAAACTTGCCAAGATGTTTATCAGTATTTTTGATATAGCATTTGCTTCCAAAAATTTTGAAATATTTTACCGAAGGAGTCTCACCATACCAAAGCTCATGAGTGGTTTGAGCGCTATTCACCTGGACATTTGTTTTGTTGAGAATAACAACTGTAGCAAATGCAGCTTCACCCCCAGAAAGTTGCCGGAGTTCCTGACTCATCAAGCATAGCACGAGCCATTTGTTGGACTGTTCTGTTCATTCTTTCCACCACTCCATTTTGCTGAGGAGTTCTAGCTGTAGAGAATTCTCTTCTTATCCCATGTTCTTCACAGAAATCGAAAAAATCATTTGAGGTAAACTCCCCACCTCTGTCGGATCTGAGGCACTTAATTTTGTGACTTGATTCATTTTCAACCAAAGCTTTGAAGGATTTGAATTTTTCAAAGGCTTCATCTTTGTGCTTCATCAGTCCTATCCAGACCATCCTTGAATATTCGTCAATGAATAATATAAAGTATTCTTCTCCCTGAGATGACATTTTCCTAGATAGACCACATACATCAGTATGGACAAGCTCAAGTGACCTGCTCGCTGATCCTTCCTTCTCAGGGAAGTTAGTTCTAGTTTGCTTACCAAAATGACATGATTTTCATATTGTATTATCTGGAATTCTAATGTCTGGAAGACCACGAACTGCCTGGTATTTGCATGCTTTCCTTATCTATGAGAAGCTTAGATGCCCCAACCTCCAGTGCCATAGCTAGTGTTCATCATTCTTGCTCAGATAACATTGTTGTTGTCCTTCTTTGAATATGTATAAATTATTTGGAGTTCTTATGCCTTTGATCACTGTTTCTCCTGTATCAAGATCACGAACACTACATCCATTTGATCGAAATATTACCTCTGTTCCTTTGATTGCACATTTGACTGACACTCAATAGATTATGCTTTAATCCATCAACATACATAACATTTCCTTCTTTGACCTTTTCTTTTAAAAGAACAGAACCTTTACCTTTTATGAGTGCAGGGGTGTCATTTCCAAATGAGACCTTCTTCTCCTTCTCCAAGGCACTATATGACTGAAGTTTTTCTTTATCACTTGTCATATATTTTTTGAACATCCACTGTCAATGTACCATTGATTTTCCTACCCTTCTGCATATAAGGCTATACCACATCTTTCTGGTTGTGGTTCTTTCATTCTCCATGTTTTGATATTTGAGGCTTGCTCCTTCTGAGTTTCCTGTCAAAACCTGCTCATACATTCAGAATCTTCATGACCAAAATTATTACAAATAGAACATTCTAGTTCATTTTCAAGAGCAAAAAATCTATTGTAGGTCATTTTCATGATCCCAGTCATACTCCTCTATTTTTGAGTTCTCTAGTCATGATAGTTTTGTAGGCAACACACTGAGCTGCTTTATGTCCAAATTTGTGACAAGAGAAACATTGTCCATTGAATAAATTCCTGCGATTATCAACCCTGCGAACCGAATGATTGTAGTTTTCATTGACAATCATTCTTGAGGCAAATTGAGAATGATTTACCTGTGGTCTATTGTAGCTTCTATTTATTCTTGAAGCAGATTGCCCCTGATTTACTTGGTGATCTATGTTCATTATTGAAGAAAAATGTCCCTGATTTACCTGGTGAGCAGCATTGTGCCTTTGCTGTTGATTGTCAATTTGTTCACTTCTCCTTGCTGCATCAATATAACTTTTGGAGGTGTATGGCTTCTGTGCTTGAGATGCTTCTTCATTATATCCCAGACCTGTCTTGATTAGTGGAGAACATTGTACTTTGATTATCTCATCTAACGTTTCAGATCCTTTAACAAATCTAAGATTAAGAGCTTTATTTTTCTCAATCTCTTTTCTAAGTTCCACTATTTCACATTCTAACTTTTCATGATTTTTTTCACTTTCAGCCAAATGGAATTGCAGAGTATCAATAATCATATTTTTCTCTTCTAAAAAAATTTTGAGTTTAGAAATCTCTTCATAAAGACCTTCTTCATCTATAGCAT